>ML838390.1:10213-24958 GCA_009831015.1 Picea engelmannii | reverse complement strand
TGGTGCTGGAAACACTCAGGGAGTTGGTGCTTCCTTCTAGTTGGTGCTAGAGAAACCAGGGAGTTGGTTCTTCCTTCTAGTTGGTGCTAGAGAAACCAGGGAGTTGGTGCTTCCTTCTAGTGGGTGCTAGAGAAAACAGAGAGGTGGTGCTCTCAGCAAGTTGCAGCTTGCAAAACAGAGGTTGTAGCCTCATTATGAGTTGGTGTTCATATGTATGATAATGTAAGGAATGTAACTATTACTTATCATATAAAGAAAAAGAGGTTTTTACCCTGTATGGGCTTCCTTGAGAAATATTTGTCTTTGTGTTTCTCATAAATGTGACTGATGTTGAATGTGCCATTGTTTATTTCCCTGCATTATTGTGATCATCATTCAGTGTTTCTACAAAGAGTTTAAAAGAAGCATAATTGTTTAAGCATGGTAACAACTGATTCACCCCCCCCGCCTCTCAGTTGTGTAAAAGTCAAGAGACTACATGACCAATAGTACCCTTTTTCACAGATGGAAAACCCACTCACCAGTGCAGATGGTCATAGACTTACAGATGACATCCACCACATCGGTTGCACTTAGAATTGTTGGCATGTTTACAAGAAGAGTGTGCTTGTCATTGATGGCAAAAACATAAGCAATGATGACAAACAGGAAGGCAAGGAAGATCAGTAGATAGGTAGGCAACGAAGAACATCAGTGATCGAATGGGAAGATCGGCAGTGTAAGCTCAGAAGGAGGAAAACAGTCAAATCACGATAAAGGTTTTTGGAGTTTCGCAGATCGAGAAATCCAAAGGAAAGAGGTTCAAACTCGTGATATGAGAAATTCTGATAACAATCTTGACAGTTGATTCAAGGACATGTGGTGAACGAAAAAGGTTTTGTTTCGGAGTTTCGTAGATTGGGAAATCCAAAGGAAAGAGGTTCAAACTTGCGATATGTGAGATCACGAAAAGATCTGGACTGTCAGATCACCAAGGATTGTGGACCATTGATCAAGCATGAAGAAGGCTCGTGAAGTGGAGAAATCGGGATAATATATGGGCCATCATATATGGAGTAATTACGAAGGAACAACAATCGTTAGATATGGTGAAGCTGCATGGCGGATAAGACCAAGAGTCATCCAACTCTCCAAAACTGTGAAGGAATCATGGCCGTCCATCAAGGAAAGTTGTGGACCATTGGATCTAGAGGACACATGGCGAAAGATAATCATTTTGCTGACTAGAAAGTAAAAGTAGCGAAGTGTTCGTTTGAGTGGCGAGTGGTCATATCTCGTGGTCACATTTTCGAGAAGCTAGAGAATCCAAGCCCTATTTTGAAGTTCGTGACATGAGGAGTCGAGAGGACTCATTACAAAATACCTGAGATGCGAAAGTGAGAAATACGTTTTCGAATAAGGTTGTGGTCACAGCCAGTGGTTGCATCTGTGGAAGATAGAGGAAAGAGCTAGTGGTGTTAAGATCCATCTCAGAGTCTCGATGCTTGCAATTTAGAGCATCAAGATTCTTCATCATAGGAATCGCGATATGTGAGATCACGATGAGATCTGGACCGTCGGATCATAAGAGATCTTGATCGTTGATCAGGCTCGATGAATTTTATAAGTTTGCGAAATATGAAGCACCTTTTGGCACATCCTGTGGTCATATCCGGTGGTCACATGAGGGGAAGAAGATAGTGGTGCTAAGCTCCATCTCGGAGTCTCAGCGATCACAACTTGGAGTGTCGAGATATTCTATCACAGGAATGCCGAGATGCGAGATCATGAAATTAAAACTCTATTTAGCACTTGATCACAACCAGTGGGCATATGAATTAAATGCAAGACCCTACAAACTCCATCCAACAGTACAGGTGAATTTAAGTGTGATCGAAGGGAAATTGTTTCTCTTCATATTTAATCGATTAGTGGTGATTCAGTTGCTGAAGCGTCCTTTGGAGGTTCACAGTGTAACTACTAGAAACCACTGATGGTTTCTGCCAGAGGACTCGAAGAGACTTCTGTGTGATTATCAAAGGAGCTAAAGAGTCTCTAGGAATATACCAGTGGAATGAAGATTGTTCGTAGAGGCAATTGACAGATGGATCTAACTACCAAAGAAGCTAAAGAGTTTCCATGATGAACAGGTAGAGTACTTGACATGAGAGAGCATGCAGAAGCATGGTGGGACATCATGCACAAGGTGCACAGAGACTATAAGTATGCAGAATAGAGAAGAGATGGGAGTTGTTGCTGTTGAGAGGGAGTCAAGAGTTTAGAAGGAGGAATGAGCAACAATTAAAATACAAATAAGAGGAATGGAGCATTGAATGGACATGGTGCATAGAGCATAAAAGGCAGAACCACAGAAAGCACAAGGAATGTGTGGAGCAAGATAGTAAGACACTAAAGGAAGGCTGAGGTGCTCTTGTAGAGAAAAACAGAAGATCAGAAATCCCAAGAAGATGCAGACAAAGAGACACTAATACAAGAGAGAAGAGAAACATAGTAGAGAAGTGATAAGTCTGGTAAGCCAATGACAAATATTGTATCACTGTGATAAGTTTCATTAGCAAAAATTTATATTTCAGGGTGGTAGGGAGGTGCTAGGGAGGATTGTTGTCCTTAGAGTCTCAAGTGGGTTCTTGAACACAGGGAGTTGTATCTTCCTTCTAGTTGGTGCTAGAGAAACCGGGGAGTTGGTGCTTCCTTCTAGTTGGTGCTAGAGAAACCAAGGAGTCGGTGCTTCCTTCTAGTTGGTGTAGAGAGGCCAGAGAGTTGGTTCTCTCAACAAGTAGCAGCTTTCAAAACAGAGGTTGTAGTCTCATTATGAGTTGGTTCTCATATGTATGATAATGTAAAGAATGTAAAGATTACTTATCATATAAAGAAGAAGAGGTTTTTACCCTGTATGGGTTTCCTCAGAAAATATCTATCTTTGTGTATCTCATATGTGTGGCTAATGCTGAATGTTCTATTGCTAACTTCCATGCATTATTGTGACTATCATTAAATTTTGTGTAAAGAGTTTAGAATAAGCATAATTGTTTAAGCTCAATAACAACTAATTCACCCCCCCACTCTCAGTTGTCCAACAATTGGTATCAGAGCCGACCCCTTTTATCTAAGGGTAGATCCTGGAGCTTAAACATGTAAAACCATGAAGGAAATTCAACCAATAAGGCCCCTCTGTTCAATGGAACAAACTTTGCCTTCTGGAAAGTTAGAATGAGAACCTACATAATGGCTTTAGGTGCAGATGTCTAGGATGTGGTAGATACTGGTTATGTAAAGCCAATTGTACTAGCTAATAAGGATGACAAGCTAGAATTTAGCTTCAATGCTAAGGCTATGAATGCTATCTTGAGTGGGCTTGTAGAAGCAGAATTCGTAAAAGTTATTCACCTAGGAACTGCCAAAGAAATGTGGGACAAACTCATTAGCAGTTATGAAGGTAATGAGAAGGTAAAGGATGGCAAGCTTCAAACCTACAAAATACAGTTTGAACAACTGAAGATGAAGGAAGATGAAACTGTTGGAAAATACTTTCTGAGAGTAGAAGAAATGGTAAATGCAATGAAAGCACTTGGTGAGAAAATTGAGGAACCTTCTTTAGTTCAGAAAATTTTGAGATCTCTACCAGACAGGTTCAACTCGAAGGTCTCTGCTATTGAAGAAATTAATGATCTAAAAACCTTGGAGTTTGATCAACTTCTAGGAACATTGAATGCATATGAAATGGGAATAGTTAAAGATAAACCCACCTCTAGAGAAGCATCATTTAAGGCAGACGAGAATGAGGATTCAGAGCCTGATGAAATTGAAGCAAAATTTGTGAAGAGACTGAAGAAGGGATCAGGCAAATACAAAGGTAAACTGCCTTTCAAATGTTTCAACTGTGGTAGGATAGTTCATTTTGCAAATAAATGTCCCCACAAAAGAAAGGATCATACATGTGATGATGAGGAGAAGTACAAACACATAAATTTATTTAAAGAGAATAACTTTAAGAAGAAGAGTATTTGTGTAAACAATGATGATGATCCTTCAGATGATGAATACAATTACTCCACTATTGAAGATAAACTAAATGACTTCATACTTATGGACAAAGAAGAATATTATAATATAAGCATAGGAATTTATGCTAATGAAGAAGAAGTTGTGGTTGACATGGAAGGATAACTGATCAATGCACTGGAAGAGATTGACAGACTAAGAATTAAGAACAGAAAGCAAAGACGATTGCTGATACAGTTCGAGAAAGAAAGTAAAGAACCTGATGAAGACCTTGTCCTACTAAAAGTGGAATTAGAATAGGCAAAGAAAATTGAAGACAATATGAAACGATAGTTATCAGAAAAGAAGGCAAGATGTGAATCCTTAAAACAAGAAGTAGTGAAAACTAGGAAATAGATGGAGAAGTATCAAGCCTTGTATAATCAGAATCTTTCAAGTATCAAAGCCTCAGAAGTATTAGCCACCATCCTAAATCAGCAAAGGAATCCAAAGCTGAAAACTGGTTTGGGTTATGAAGAGGGATCAAGTAGTGATAAGCCAAGAAATGAAGAACCCATCAAGTTTGCCAAATCTACAACCAATGACAACAACAAACCTGCAGAAACAAAGGAAGACAATCAGCTGCCTAGGACGAGTAAAGAAAAAGATGTCAGGACTGAATCTGTAGAACAAAGAAATAATGTGCTCCCTACTGAAAGACGTCATCAGCATGGAAGAAATCGATTTGCTCAAAGAAGACAACCATTTTCTAGGTACAAAGAATTTTTCTATGGTTATTGTTTCTACTATTCTAACTTTGGTCACAAAGCTGTAAATTGTTCCTTAATACTTAGACATGAGAAACTAAGTTTTCAAAGGAATAAATACTTTCCACAACAAATAATGATACATCCAAGTAACAAACCTTCACAGATTGCAAATTGCCAAATTAAGTTTAGAGGCATGCAACTAAGGAGGTCAAGAAATAATCAACAGTCAATAAGTAGACAACGCTGCAATAATAATTTTTCCATATTGAACAATGAGATTGAATGCTACATCTATCATAACTATGGACATAAATCTATTGACTGTTGATTAAGGAACTATGAACCAGATTTGAATTCCCCTGCTGAAAATGTCAAGGTGTGGAAGAAGAAAGAAAGTGACAAGTGTGGATTAGTGTTGTCAACTCAAAGAAAAATGAACCCTTGGTATATAGACAGTGGATTCTCCAAACATATGACAGGAGACAAAGGTAAGTTTCTATCTCTATGTGAAAGAAAATCAGGAAACATAACCTTTGGAAATGATGCTCCAGGTAAAATAAAGGGTAAAGGGATGGTGAGTTTAGGTAATGGAAAAGGAAAAACCCAAGATGTTCTACTTGTAGATGGGCTGAAACATAATCTGCTCAGTGTAAGTCAAATGTGTGACAGAGGATGTGAACTATTGTTCACATCCAAGGAATTCAAGATAAAGTCTGTAAACTCAAGACAAGTGGTGGCCAAAGGCATAAGGACAGAAAATAATGTATCTATGCTGAAAGAAAATAGGGAAGAGTGTCATCTAAGAAAACATGATGAAAGTTGGTTATCGCATAGGAGACTTGGACATCTAAAATTTGAACACTTAATCAAGCTCAAAAATCTTGAGGCAGTAAAAGATCTTCCGAAAACATCAAAACCCCAAGATTCTATGTGTAAACCCTGCCAAGTAGGAAAACTAACCAGGACACCGTTTAAGGCCAAGAGATTTACTTCAACAGAGAAACCACTCCAACTAGTTCATATGGATTTATGTGGACCATCAAGACAAGAAGGCATAGGGAAAGAAAACTACTTCATGCTGATTATTGATGATTACTCCAGACTTACTTGGGTTGCCTTTCTTAAGGAAAAAGCTGAAGCATTTGAGAAGTTTAAAATATTTAAGGCTTTAACTGAGAATCAAACAGGTAAGAGGTTAAAGGCAGTAAGATTAGACATAGGAGGAGAATTTATGTCAAGTGATTTCAAGGAATTCTGTGATAAGAATGGGATCAAGAGAGAATACACAATCCCAAGAACTCCACAACAAAATGGAGTAGTGGAGAGGCAAAACAGAACAGTGCAAAAAATGGCCAGGTCAATGATGAATGAGAAGAACATTGGTCAAACCTACTGGGTAGAAGAAATACACACAACAGTCCATGTTCTTAACAAATCTCACCTCAAACCACAAAGTGACAAGACACCTTATGATCTGTGGTATGGTAGACCTGCTTCAATCAAACACTTCAAAGTCTTTGGGAGTAAATGTTACATAAAGAATAATGATGAGAAACTTGGAAAATATGATGACAGGGCTGATGAGGGTATCTTCTTAGGATATGCTACAAACAGTAAAGGATACAGATGTTATAATAAGAGGCTGCATAAATTGGTTGAATGTATTGACATAAACGTTGATGAAGGAATCCCAACAAGAGAGGTGTACAATAATGAGTCTTTTACAGAAGACACGGCTAAAGATGAAGATGAACAGGTCCAAGAATCAGAAAATGAAGACTCTGAATCAGATGAAGACTCAGATACTTAGACAGACTCAAATCAGTAGGCTCCTTCAAAATCCTCCTCCATAATTACTCAAAAGAATCATCCTGTAAGTCAGATAATAGGTGAAAAGGACAAAGGTGTACAAACCAGGAGAAAGATAATAAAAAATACCAAGAAATCACATATAGATTTCATATCCATGCTGGAACCCAAGAACTTTAATGAAGCTAGCAAAGATGACCTTTGGGTTAAAGCAATGAATTATGAACTTGATCAGATTGAGAAAAACAATACATGGGAGATGGTTCATAGACTGGAAGGTAAAAATATCATTGGTTCCAAATGGATCTTTAAGAATAAGTTGAATGAGCAGGGACAAGTTGTCAGAAACAAAGCAATATTGGTCTGTAAAGGCTATGCTCAAATAGAAGGACTAGATTTTGATGAAACATTTATACCCATAGCAAGGTTAGAAGCTATCAGAATATTTATTGCCTATGCTTGTCATAAAAGGTTTAAAGTTTATCAAATGGATGTCAAGTCAACTTTTCTAAATGGAGATTTAAATGAAGAAGTCTATATGGAACAACCAGAGGGTTTCGAACTGTTTGATAACCATGAATTAGTATGCAAGCTGAAGAAAGATTTATATGGGTTAAAACAAGCTCCTCGTGCTTGGTATCACAGACTGGATACGTATCTTAAAGACAAAGGGTTCAAGAGAGGAACAGTTGACAACAATCTATATATCAAAATAGAGGGTGATGATTTTCTCATTGTGTTGGCCTATGTAGATGAAATCATATTCAAATGTAAAAAGGATTCATTGGTAAAATGGTTTTCTTCTACCATGGAGTCTGAGTTTGAAATGCCTATGATAGGTGAACTATCATTTTTTATTGGTCTGCAAATTACTCAGAGGTCTGAAGGGATGTCCATTTCTCAAGAAAAATATCTAAGAGAAATGTTGAAAAGTTTTCAAATGGAAGATTCTAAACCTGTGGACACACCTATGGTTACTGGATGCAAATTAACAAAGGATGAGGACTCACTTAATGTTGATCAAAGTTCATATAGGTCAATGATAGGTAGACTACTATACATCACAACATCTCACCCAAACATAATGCATGTTGTTAGAATGGTAGGAAGATATCAGTCTGCACCTAAACAGAGTCATTTGCTAGCTGTCAAAAGGATATTAATGTATTTGAAAGAAACAATGACTTATGGTCTGTGGTATCCCATAAATCTGAATTTTTAGTTAACTGCTTATTCAGATGCAGATTGGGCAAACTGTGTTGATGAGAGAAGAAGCACTAGTGGAGGAGCATTCTTCCTGGGTGACTCGTTAGTAGCATGGCTTAGTAAAAAGAAAAGTTCCATTTCTTTATCAACTAAAGAGGCAGAGTACAATACTGCTGCTACCTATTGCACTCAGGTATTATGGATGATTCAAAAACTTGCAGACTTGGAGGTAAAATACGTAGCACCGATCCCAATTCATTGTGATAACACTAGTGCCATCAATGTGTCTAAGAATCCTGTACTCCACTCCAAGACCAAGGATATTCCCATAAAATATCATTTTCTGAGAGAGAAGGTCACTAATCAGATTGTTAAGGTACACTAAATTCCAACGACAGAACAAATTGCATACATCTTTAATAAACCCCTAGCCAAGACACCATTTGAATATCTCCGACAGAAGTTCTGTGTCATCCCATCTCACATCTAAGAAAGTCCATCCTGTTAGGGGGATTTTGTATTGGTTGAACATCTGATACCTCCTAAACATACTACAACAGCTTAGGGGGAGTGTGTTTTCTTTAACATTGATGTCAAAGGAGGAG
The DNA here is from genome assembly GCA_009831015.1 of Picea engelmannii. Lineage (NCBI taxonomy): Eukaryota > Viridiplantae > Streptophyta > Pinopsida > Pinales > Pinaceae > Picea > Picea engelmannii. Next base: position 16,587 of record ML838390.1, on the reverse strand, counting down.
AAAAGGAGTGGTCCAGATTGGATGCTACAGTTGGAGGTCCAAATAGATTAGTGCAACCATTCAGGGTTGCCATCAATGCCAAAGGGGCAGATTGTTGGCATGTTTACAAGAAGAGCGTGCTTGTCATTGATGGAAAGAACAACATCAACGATGAAAAATAGGTAGGAAAGGAATATTAGTAGACAGACAGGGAAGGAAGAACAACAACGATCGAATGGAAAGATCAACAGTGTAGGCTCAAAAGGAGGAAAATAGTCAAAGCATGAAAAAGGTTTTCGGAGTTTCGCAGATCGAGAAATCCAAAGGAAAGAGGTTCAAACTCACAATATGTGAAATCGAGATAAGAATATTGACAGTTGATTCAATAAGGACACATGGTGAAAGATGAAGGTTTTGTTTCGTATTTTAGCAAATTGGGAAATCCAAAGGAAAGAGGTTCAAACTCGCGATACGCGAAATCACGAAAAGATCTAGATCATCAGATCACCAAGGATTGTGGACCATTGATCGGGCATGAAGAAGGCTCATGAAGTGGTGAAATCATGATAAGATCTGGGCCATTAGATCTGGAGTAATTAGGAAGGACCAATAGCCATTAGATATGGTGAAGCTGCAAGGTGGATAAGACCAAGAGTCATCCAACTCTCCAAAACTGTGAAGGAATCCTGGACGTCAATCGAGGATAGTCGTGGATCATTGGATCCAGAGGACACATGGAGAAAGATCATCATTTTGATGACTGGAAAGTCAAAGGAGTGAAGTTCTCGTTTGAGTGGCGAGTGGTCATATCTCATGGTCACATTGTCGAGAAGCTAGAGAAGCCAAGCCCTATTTTAGAGTTCGTCACATGGAGAGTCGAGAGGACTCATCATAGAATACCCAATATGTGAAAGTGTGAAATGTTTTTTCGAATAAGGCTGTGATAATAACTAGTGGTTACATATATAGAAGATATAGGAAGGAACTAGCAATGTTAAGCTCCATCTCGGAGTCTCGACGCTCGCAACTTGGATCATCAAGACTCTTCATCACAGGAATTGGGATATGTAAGATTGCGATGAGATCTGGACCATCGGATAATCAGAGATCTCGACTGTTGATCAGGCTCGATGAAGTTTATAATTTCATGAAACATGAAGCACCTTTTGGTGCATCCTGTGGTCACAGTCGGTGGTCACATGAGGGGAAGAAGCTAGCGGTGCTAAGCTCCATCTCGGAGTCTCAGCGATCGCAACTTGGAGTGTTGAGATCTTCTATCACAAGAATGTTGAGATGTGAGATCATGAAATTAAAACTCTATTTAGCGCTTGGTCACAGCCAGTGGGCATATGAATTAAATGAAAGACCCTATGAACTCCATCCAACAGTGCAGGTGAATTTATGCATGATCAAAGGGCTACTGTTGCTCTTCACAGTTAATCGATCAGTGGTGATTCAGTTGTTGAAGCGGTCTTTGGAGGTTCACAGTGTAACTGCTAGAAACCACTAATGGTTTCCACTAGAGGACTCAAAGAGACCTCTGTGTGATTATCAGAGGAGCTGAAGAGTCTCTAGGAATCTGCCAGTGGAATGAAGATTGTTCGTAGAGGCAATTGATAGATGGATCTAACTGCCAAAGAAGCTGAAGAGTTTCCATGATGAACAGGTAGAGTACTCGACATGAGAGAGCATGCAGAAGCATGGTGGGACAACATGCACAAGGTGCATAGAGACTATAAGTATGAAAAACAGAGAAGAGATGGGAGTTGTTGTTATTGAGAGGGATTCAGGAGTGTAGGAGGAATGAACAATAGCTGAAATACATAGAAGAGGAATGGAGCATTGAATGGACATGGAACATAGAGACTAAAAGGTAGAAGCACAAAAAGAGCAAGGAATGTGTGGAGAAAGACAGTAATACAGTAAAGGAAGGTTGAGGTGCTCTTGTAGAGAAAACCAGAAGATCATAAATCCCAAGAAGATGCAGACAGAGAGACACTGATACAAGAGAGTAGAGAAGCATAGTAGAACAGTGATAAGTCCGGTAAGCCAATGATAAATATTGTATCACTATGATAAGTTTCATTAGCAAAAATTTATATTTTAGGGTGCTAGGGAGGTGCTAGGGAGGACTTTTGTCCTCAGAGGTTCAAGTGGGTGCTTGAACACAAGGAGTTGTAGCTTCCTTCTAGTTGGTGCTAGAGAAACTGGGGAGTTGGTGCTAGAGAAACTGAGGAGTTGGTGCTTCCTTCTAGTTGGTGCTAGAGAAACCAGGGAGTTGGTGCTTCCTTATAGTTGGTTCTAGAGAATCCAGGGAGTTGGTGCTTCCTTCTAGTTCATGCTAGAGAAGCCAGAAAGTTGGTGCTCTCAGCAAGTAGCAACTTGCAAAATAGAGTTTGTAGTCTCATTATGAGTTGGTGCTCATATGTATGATAATGTAAAGAATGTAAAGATTACTTATCATATAAAGAAGAAGAGGTTTTTACCCTATATGTGTTTCCTCAAAAAATATCTGTCTCTATGTATCTCATATGTGTGGCTGATGCTGAATGTTCTATTGCTAACTTCCCTGCATTATTGTGATTGTCATTAAATGTTGTGTAAAGAGTTTAAAATAAGCATAATTGTTTAAGCTCAATAAAAACCGATTCACCCCCCCCCCCTCTCAGTTGTCCAACAAGGAAATGGGCCTTGATCCATGAGGTACACGGTAGTATTATGTGAGCATCATTTCAATATTTAAGCCATTTGAGTATGTTGTATCTTATATTGCTCTATATTTCATGGTATATGTTTGGACATTATGTCTTTTTCCCTGCTTCACCTTGGTGGTTGACATTGTTCCCTAGTAAGTGGTCTTCCTTGGGGATGGGTTTGCTACTATAAACTCCCTTAATGAGCCATCATACTGTTCCCGACCATACTTGCCACTTTCCATCATTATTCCCCTCCATTTCCTCATCTCTTGGGATTTTAGGGTGTATTGACCCAAGAAGGCATTGTCCCTGATTCTATGGGAAGAAGGAGATGAAGGCCCAGAGGGATTGATGTTGGGTAAAAGAAAAAATCCTTGTATAAACCTTATAGATGCTTCTCCCAAGGATCACCCAAGAAAGTAGCGAAATGATTATATTTGAGTAAAGGGGAACCACAATATAATAAAGAATGCTTAAAAGGTTAGTTGAAGGATATGAGGTCTCATCATGAGAAAACCTATCACTTCCATGAATATCTAGTGGTATGACATTGCCATAATCTAGTCACCAAACTAGAGTAATGGCTCTCAGTTGCATGGCTGAGAGAAAGGGGGTCTCATCACGAGCCAACCTTCTCATTTCCACTAGGTGTTTGTGGGTGACATTTCCATCATCTCGTCACCACACCATGGTAGTGACCTTCAACCTCTCCTTATTATATATTGGAAGAAAATAAAAATAAATTAATATAAAAAAAAATGATGGGATTGGAAAAAGTGCATTGCGAACGAAGGTACCACACACCCTCTACAAAGGCACCATTGAATGAGACACTACGATCCCTTGTATGTCATGAGTCCTATGCCCACCGAGTTTTGAACCCAACCAGTTCATCCACTTTACATGGCTTAGAGAGGAATCTCTTGGAAACTCTCCTTGACATAGGGAAAGATCTACCGAATAGGACACCTCGTCAACCCTCACATATTCAATCTTGACAAGTCGCATATTGTTTTTGAGAATTTAATTGTTTGATATAGTGATGTTTGTTGCACATACTTAGGTGGCTCATTTATTGATTGGATTTACTTATCATGATGTTATGATTTGATATCCTTGGAGGGCAAGCTCATTTGTCTTTGCGGGACCTAGTTAGTGGATAGTTTTGGGAGAACAAGCCTAGCTTGGGCTTGCATGGGGCTACAAGCCCACATGTTGGATGCAAAGAAACTGCATTCTGAATGAGAAATATAAAATTTGAAGGCCTTGAAGATGACTTAGACGACATATCCTAGCCTCCACATGCCAAATGTTTTTTTTAGGAGAGGTAAAATGTCACTTATAGAGACATGATGTCACCTAGGGGGGTTAGGGCTTGGTGATGAGGTGCCATTCATTGACACATGGACATTTTGAGGAGAATAAGGTCTTCATCATAAGGATATTTTCTAGATGATTGACATGTGGCCTTTGGAGGCCTACCCATGCTTCTCCAACACCAATGATTTCTTATAAGTGGAAAAATGTCCCCTAAAGGGGGGAAATCCATGTAAAATTAGGGTTTTATTTGTGAAAAAGTGAAAATTTAGATGAATTTTTTAATATTACTTTGTTAAAGGGGGAAATATTATGGTTTTTTACCCTTAGTATTGTGGTTTACCCCTTAATTTGTGGACAAGTCACCTTGGTCACATTTTGTATAAATAAGAGATCATAAGATCTCATTTTAACATAACTCTCCCTCATTGTGAGAAGTATTGGTATGAAATGTTTTCTATCTTTGGAAATATTTTCTCTTTAGACTCTTGTTCATGGTTATCTCTTGATTCTATGGTTGATGGGAGTGATGCGATAGCCTTGGAAGGCTTATGTATTTCTATTGTGGTGGATTATCTTGGCATTTTCCCTTAAATTGGTATGGTTTTTACTTTCATGCTATCATTTGTTTCAAGTCAAGGTCATTTTTATAGGAACTAGGTGGGAAGTATAAGGGAATACACCCCCACCATCGTATTCATCACTTTATTCTTCATGTTATTGGTTAATAAAGGTTTGTTCAAACACCCTCTTAGCTCAAACCCTATCTAGAGAAACTTGTCTTAGGAAGTAAAAGACATTACACCCCCAAGCAGGTAGCTTCTATATCTCTTTCTTTTTCATGGCCCCAATAACCCAATAATTAAGAGCACTAGTAATTTATTATTGCATTGGAGAAATAAAATATTGCACTGGGAAACATGAGTTTTGGTCATTTTTACTTCTTGCAAAGTGGATTGTATTCCTTATGGATTGGGAATATCACAACCACTAGGGAATCCCCATCAAGGGGAAGCTTATTGATTCTATTACAAAATTACATCTTCATCCATTAGGGATGTAGAAACCCTAACTCATTTGCTTGAATAACTCTCTTATCAACCATTGGATTTTTCTCAAAGTTTGCACACTTATTCTTCTTGGTCTAGCACACTTTTTGGAAAAGTTTTAGGGGATTTTAGTGGCTGATTTTCTTTTTGTAATACATTGAATTTTACATCCATATGGCAGATATAATTTTTTGCAAACAAGTGTTTAAAACATCCTTATCTTTTCATGCTAGAATATTGGTTTTTGTCTTGAGTTTAGCTAGTCATTTACTAGTATTTCTCTTGCATTTTCTACTTGATCTCTAGAATTTATTGAGCATATTATAGTACCATATTATTTCTGATATATATTGTTATATATTTCTTCTAATTAGGGACAAAAATATTAACTTACTTATCTGACTAATATACATCATTGCAAAGTGGTCTGTCTTGTGTCTTGGGTAGGTATTTCACCATTTGCAAGTCACTCAATGATGCAGGAGCATCGCAAGCAAGAAAAGCGAAGGACAGATGGATACACACCAGCAAAAATTTTGAAGATATTTTGAAATTCAAAAGGATGGAACATTAATGTAATATCTGGAGAGACATAAGTTCTCTCAAATGTTTTGGATTCTGAGTTTTACCTCAGAAAAGATCAGGAGGGATATCGTTGTCCTCATACCAATAGAAGTGCAGTTATAGCATAGAGTTATGCAAGTTGTGCGCAGGAAGGTTGAAGTCTTAGAATTTTTCCAACCCAGTGAGTGGTTGAATGATTTTTGTCGCAAGGAGTCTGCAGAATTGGAGAGTTCAGATAATCAGAGATTATCGTGAAAGCTGCAAGGAGTTCATGTAAGAATCCCTTGGAATCCTTGATCTTACAACTAGATTTAAGCTCAGGAGGGATGGAGTCTTTGAAAGTTCGAAGGAAGGAAGAGGGTCGGGGTTATCTCGTAGAAATAAATCTCAGGAGGAAGGATGGCAAGTTACTTGGCCAGGTGTCTTTGGAACTTGAACGGATGGTTGAATTTCTTAGAGGGAGAAACACCGATTTTCTGTGGACCATGTTGGATCATGTTGTCATTGATTCCAATGGTTTGATTACTTGGGAGATTGTTGGATCATATGTCATTGATGTAAATGGTTTGGTTTGATTGATGTCATTGGTTGATGTCAAGTAATTGATTGATATGATTCCCTTGATCAGAATGGTTGGAGGACCCATGTCCAAGTGGAAACCAATCAATGCAAAGGTAAACAAATGGATGAACTCCAAAGTGGTCCCCTTATGGTGAAAGCCCTCACGGGAAGATGCTTTGCGGATTGAGTTATCCTAGAAGAATGGTTG
>ML838388.1:79422-94804 GCA_009831015.1 Picea engelmannii | reverse complement strand
CTAGTCGACTATGAATCAACCATAAGTAGATATTCGAGTCATCTACCAATCAACCATCTAGTCGACTATCAATTGACCATTCAGTCAACTACCTCGACCCAATGAACATCTAATCGACTTAAATATTTAGTCGATCAATCACCTAGTCGATCATCCTTGGCTAGCTAGTTATATGACTGAGTTTCCATTGCAAAGAATATAACATCCCAAGATGCACATGTGTGGTTTAAAACATGTGAGCATTTTTTTTGGGAAAGTATATGAGGTAGGAAAAACATGTGCGCTCTTAATGCAACACGATTTTTTTTTATATGGTTCATTTAACTTTAGGAATAAATGTGTGGAGGTGATTGGGAACAACTAGGACATGGGGGCTTAGGATTGAAAGTTTTTTGAGGCATAGGTTAGTGGTTAGAGCACTAGGATGAAGGCGTAGGGGTTGTTCCCCCCCGGGGAATAGGTATGGGCATAGGGAGATTATGGCTCGGGTGTGGAGGTGGTTAAGGGTCAGGTATAGGTGGGGAACTATTGGTAGATTGGGCTAGGGACCAAGTGGAGGAATTTTTCTAGGTACAAAGGAGGATATAGGTAGAGTAGAGGTAGGAGCCTGAGGGTATATAGCCCCCCCTAAAATACCTCTAACACTCTACCCCTCTTCCCCACTCTCCCTCTCTCTCCCCCCCCACTATCCACCCCCCCTCTTTCCCTCTTTCCCTCTCTCTCTTTGTACCCCCCCACCCTCTCTAATCCCTCACTCTCTCTGTCCCTCTGTCTCCATGTCTCACTAACTCCATCTCTCTCTCTCTCTCTCTCTCTCTCTCTCTCCCTCCCTGTCTCTCTCTCTCCCTTACAAATTGTTCAATTAAACTTTCAAACTTCAACATATACTCACAACCCATACTTGACCCAATGTTTATCAATTCATGGGTTGACTCCTCTTTGTATGTCAAAACCTATTAGAAGACATCCATGGAAAAGTGTAAATTGATTGTTTAAATATAAATATCACAACAAACATGAAATCTTAATAAAGGCAGGAAACATAAATACTCACAAAGTTTGGGATCAACCCTTTTATTCCTTGTCGTCCTGTATTATGTGTTGAATGCGTTCTATTTTTTCTTTTCTGCAAAAACACAATTGAAAATTAATATTCCACCAATATTAATTTCAACAACTGAAAATTAGTATTCCACGCCAATATTATTTTCAATGTACATAAACGAATAAATAAATGATTACATACATCTGATGCACATTGTAGTTGGGATGGATCCTCTTGCGGCACACTTATGTTCATTTATTTTACCATTTTTTTCTACACTTTTTTGGACATACCTCCTGGCATGTCTTGGTTTTCCCCTTGTTTGTCTCTTGAAATTTTCAAAATCTCCATGAAAAAAAATCTAGGAATCATCATATATAAAAATTATGTATTTTTTTACAGAATAAGATACCGGTGCATACAATAACTTAATATGAACCGGGGCATCAACCATAACTATATGCATCGGTGCATCATCCATATATACACACACCGATACATTATAATAGTGTCACTGCTATATTGAAAATGTTTTACAAATTTTTGTATTCAACCAATGATTTATGAATTAAGAAAAGTGTGACTTCCTAAGTACCATTTATTATGCACCGTCGACCTATGAAAAAATTGAAGACATGACAAATTCCATACAAAAAATAGTATTATTTCCATTCTAAACTCAACAATTGTAAGAAAATGCATCCTAGTGCACGCACACACACACACACACACACACACACACACACACACACACACATATATATAATGTGCACTGTCAATCATGATTTTTTTATTTTTTTAAATATTTTTTCTAATTTAAATTAAGTGGTGTTGTTGACACAAAAATATCCACTGGCACTATTCCTATGTACAAAGCACACCTTCAATTGTGAATACGTTTAAAAAAATGACAACGACATGACTATTTGGGACCGAATACAATGAGTGGTTTCATTGCAATGGATAGGAAACACCCATATATAATAAACAAATCCTATAAAAACATTTTTCTTAAAAAAAATTCTCCTTGTGAAATATAGAAAGAGAAAGAAAAAAAACAGTGAGACAATTAGGGCTTCCAATACTGAAGGTAACTATGAAACCCTTTTTTTTGTTTGAGAATGCACTAAAAACTGTTTGAATGAAAAAGTGGAAATATTAAGATGATTAATAGAATGAAGTCACATACCTAAAATTTCTCCTCTTTAGATTTCTATGTGATCTACAATATTCCTTTTCAAATTTAGCTCTTCAAAAAAAAATCCACCCACTCCGAAGTCTTTGTTGATAAATCTCTGTTGCACAAACCTCCCTTTTAAATTTTGGCAAAAAAATAAAAGAATGAATAGGGTTTTCATTTATAAACACAAAAATTGAAATTCCCGCTCATTTTTTCGTTGTATGTTTTAGCGCATTGGTGACAAATTCACACTATTTTTTTTTTCCAAAACTTACATTTTTGGTGCTCTATACAATGAGCAGTGCACCTGTACAATGTGTACGTATAATACACCAATTTATTTTTTGTAATGAATTTCAATGCATTGATAGTAAGCGTGCGTTATTTTTTAACTTGCTCTAGTCAATGCACTATACAGTTACAAAAACATTGGCATGATGTGTAAGTAATAACACACTATAAAATAGTTTAATTTGCAAAATGCAAATGAAAACATCTACATTTAAATTTTGCAGAGGTTTTTCTTTGCGGAGGCAATAACGGAGGTCAGTATTCGATGCTTCTCTCAATTAAATGCATCGATGCATTTGGTTTATCCATATGCACCAGTGCATATTTATATGATTAAGTGCATTGTTAAGTTATAAAATTTATTTGAAATTCTGTTTGAAGTTAGATTGTTCTACGATTCCCAAGATGAGGATTTTGGATCAAATGTAGGAAAACATAAATTATAATATCAAATGGCCAATTATTCAGATTCCAACTCATTCCATATTGTTGGAAGTCCTTCAAGTTCTCTCACGCTGATTGCAATACGTTTATATTTTATTTATAATTCATTTATCTCATTGAATTTATGTTATGTATGCATGTGTAGTTGAATAACTGTTCATTGAATTTTGCAGGATCAAAATTTAGGATCAAGTTCAAATGGTTAAGATTACAATAGTCCCAAAATTCCAGAATCTCTTATAAGGAGAAAGATACCACAAGTAGATGTTTGATGAAAATGAACAACTACTTTACCCTACCAATCGTAACATGCCATCTTCCAGCAACCAACCTGGGTCAATGGTATTACACTGTGAATTGGGTCTCTTTTATGTAGACAACCTCATAGTGCATAAGAAAAAGATGATTGAGTGATTGCAATTTTGTATTTTCAATGGAACTAATGTAAATGTATTTTTTAATTCGACATTTATTTTATAAATTGGTTGGTTGCATGTTTATTATTGGGAAAAAAATTTCCATGCTTCTAACAAGTGTTTGGTATAATGTTTGAACATATTAAATGCATTGTGTTACTAATATTATTGCTGTCATGTTCAATATTTTTACAATTAGGATTCTGATGATGAACGACTGTTACGAGGCAAATCTCTTTATGGCATGGGGTAAACCACAATAGACGAAATGACACACATAAATAAACTCTAATCCCAAGTATTCTATGTAAATGAAAATGCTAACAAGACAAGATCAAGAGCCTACCTCGTCTGAACGTTCGATGAAGACCACCGTTGAGCACACAACTCAAAGTTTTATACCTGCAACTTGTCCTCAACAACCAAGATACGCAAGCATATGGTGATAATATATAATGTTAGAATATAAAATAACATAATCCATTAACATTCATTACAAATACGCCCATGGAATAATAATTCAAATATTTGCAAGATATCAACTAAATGAGAAAATAGTATTTCTATTAAAATAATCAACATAAATACATATGTGACAAACTTCTGTACCGGTACACATCGAAACCGAGAAACTAAGTCCCTCCAGTTGGGCCTCCACCACTTCAATCCTCCACCAAAGGCAAGCTCATATAAATGAGACAATGAGGTTCTCCAACAAAGAAGGAAGAGCTTGGGGGTTGAACAATGTGTTCAAACTTTCAAGGATAAATGGATGCAGACTCGATGTGAAGTAAAATTTCTCGAGAGTATCTTTTCTCTCAAAAGTTGAATTCTCTCCTCCTCCATGACTTGGATATGGCTCAATTTATAGCCTTCAAATCGAACTTAAGGGTTTATTCAGAGCATTTCTAGTATATGGAAGGTCAAGGATCATGGATATCGTGACGTGACATGAAAAATTGACATAATTTTTAATTTTGAGCAACAAACCTAATGTATGTAAGATGTAATGGAGAAACTTGCATATACACATGCTATCTAACTAGTAGGGCACATATATGTGGAAAAATATATTTTTTTGGCCCTGGAAGACACAAAAAGGGACTTCAAGTCTGTATAGAGAAATGTAAAGGACATTCAAGCAAGTTGCATGGGGTGAGGCAAAATTTTATATAACATATTCCCCCTAATGCGTGAGGTTAGAGGAGTATCTGCGATAGCCGAAATACATTATAATTCCTAGAAGTGGAGTAATGGAGACTCAACTGGAAGTGCTAGTTTCTCATGAAAATATTACAATCCATAATGACTTTGTACACATGGATTCCAATTTGACTTACATTGCAGATTGATGTGGAAATATACCAAATAGTTGTTCACAACCATGAATAGGAAATACAAAGTAGACACATTCCATAGGCTATCATAGTCACAAACGAGGCCCAGTGGAAAACCAGTCTCAAAATTAATATGAAGATATCTGTATATAATGGAGTACAATATGATCTCCCATGATCACTGAAGTCATATAGGTATTGGTCTAATGAATGGTAGAAACAACTCAGGAAAGCTGCTACTGTAAACTGATGTCTTCTACACTATCCTCCAAAGGTGCAAGTCTACATTATGTGAATAGAGGAGTTGATGTCGAATGCAATGAGACTTTGTTTGATTACCGATCATTAAGGCATACCATTAAAAAACACGAGACAACCTAGCGATAATGAAAGTAGGTATCAAGGCACTGAGTACATTCTTACAAGTGTAAATAAATGTGTTGAGGTCGAAAACTTGAAGAATCCATCGATCATGAGACATTGATTTATTCCCAACTATTGATGGAGGGAGAACCTGCCACTGATGACTGCAAGCCTCTAGGTACTCATAGGACTCTAGGCCTCGTTTTCAGAATATATGAGTTGAAGTCGATGGAAGGAGACCCACTGAAAGGAGAGCATTAAGGCATCTCTCATTAGTCAACATGAGGTACAAATCAATAGCTTGATGATTCAGAGGAACTTCGACGAAGAGGATGTTCACAAACCAATGACCTTGTGCATCTTTTGCATGCACCATATGAAAGTAGTGCACGAAAAATACCCTATGAATAGCAGTCAATAAGGAAGACTGTCGAAAAAGGAAAGGAAACCACCAATAAGGATAATGGAATCCAAGACACTGCATGAATCCCAATGTGTGAATATAATTATTACCGTCGAACACAAGGGAAACCCCTCAGTCAACGACCAATGAGGAGATGTCGACTACTGGGTTCAAGGTTACCTACCTATAATGAAAGTAGGAATAAGGTGCATGGTGGGACTACAAATTCATGTGACTCTAAGAAACATTGAGGGTATGTACAACATGCAAAGTCAAGAGTTCTAAGGAATGGTCGACATGGGATTATAGACTTTCTTTGAACGAGAGTATGACACGTATGGAAAACTTAGGAAACATAGACTTGATGATGAAACTTTGTGATACTGGAGGCATCAATGAACTCTCCATAGGGACTGGAAGAATAACCAGTCACAAGAGTAAACTCTAAGTAACAAGATCAACTTCCTAATCTCATAATAAACCCAAAATTTTGATGACAATGGACTCAAAATTTTGTGCACTGTTCAAAGGCGACACGATTGCTGCCAATATGAGATAATATTCTTTTCCCACCCATATTTTTTAATTTTTTCATAGGAAAATAAACAATATGATACAAGAGAGGAAATGAGTTTCATGAGTAAGAAACTAGCTCCAAATAGTGGAACATACCTATGCTCAATGCAAGGAAGTACATGCGGGGCATGGACACTCAGAGGAATGTTTCCTCTTAGGGTACATGGTGTCAAGCTGCAAATGATATAAACAAGGCTATGCTTGGATAGTGATGCAAATTGCTAAGGTAAGAGGCTTATAATGAGAAAGTGGGAATTGGAAATAGGATCAATACTGCAAGCAAGAGGATGGAATGAAATTACAACTTAACTCCAAAGAATGTCCTTTTTCATAAATTTAGTCCCCTAGGCACAAAAAAGTATAAAACAATACGCATGAGAACGCTTCTAGCCAATGTTGACTAGAGTGTTCCTTTTTTTGTAATTATTCCATTTGGTCCAAAAAGGGTTAAAATTACACCAAATATATGTCCTTTCAAATCCATTTAACGATTGTGAAAGAGACAAGTTCAATTGGCAATCGTTTCACTTTTTTTTAGATAGTCGAAAAAGAGCTTAACTAAGACTCAGGGGGAGTCCCATAGGTACAGGTCAGAATGCTTGTGAGTAAGAATATGGGGTTCGAATGCAAAGTCATATTGGAACTATAAAGGACTCCTGATCCTATGGAATAACTTCCGCCTGGGCACCAAATAACACAAAGGTTCTAACTAGGGAACCCATGTTTGGTAAGCCTTTACCACTCAATAACGACACTTCTAGTAGCAATAAGAAGGTTTTTTGTCGCTAATAAATGGGTTTGTCCATAAGGCATACATATCACATTCATAGGACACTGAAAATATGAAAAATGGAGTGACAACCTATCCTATATGCTGGTAAAAGAAAATACCTGCCGAAGTTATGAATGGGCGGTATGACACTAGAAACCGCAAAAATCCCTAGACAAAACCACCAAAACCAACTCCTTCCATTGCACTATTAGTCCACTAGGTAAAAAATTAGCATAAAATACATAAAGTGGAAAATGTTTTTTCTAATAATAGTAAAAATGAACAATTTTACCATACCATTTGAGTTTTTCACCCACATAGTGCATTTTAGACCATTTTTCCCACGATCTTGAAGTGGTGATTGTGGGATCTATGATCAACCCAATTGACAACCGGCTGGACCAAGTAAGTTCCCTTCCCCTCCTCTTCATTTCTAATGGTTTAAAATTCCAATTTAGTCCTCATTTTTTGAGTTTTAGAGGGCACAACATATAGATTAGGGTGTACGCAAGCTATAGTTCATCAAGTCGCATATATGGAGACATGTACGCGGGAAAAGAAAAACCTACTCACGTATATGTGGCCCTACACACGACTGTTAACGTTACAGCCCACGTACAAGTACAATAAAACCTTTTTAATGAATTTAAATCAAAAATGACTTTCCTTTGGTAGGTTGGTACTTGAATGGATAGAGAGGGAGCATGAGGAGGTAGATTCAGCAGTGGAAAGAGATGTAGGGGCCCAACTAGCTTTAAAAAGACGCGACCTTTATAACTTTTGGGCTCTCAAAGGAATGAGGGCTCAAGTGAGGTTACTCCAAATGCTAGTAAACTATTGGGATCCAGAGACAGAGGCCTTCAATCTTGATGGGAAACCATTGAGGATTGAAGTAGATGACATCTATTTTATCATAGGATTGTCTCTCTAGGGTGAGGTAGGGAATATAAAATCCCGAGGGGATGGGGGTGGTATGAACATAGAGGGTTACATTTCCACCCATTGTGTTGCAGGCAGAGATAAAGTATTGAGCCAACTCCCCATCAAGGCAATCAAGAACCTGAGTTTAAAGATCATTGTACTTGTTCTTACATGGATCTTGGAGTTGGCCTTGTTGCACCAAGCATCAAGGCCACTCATGTTTTACGTAGTGGAGTGTTTACGAACCACGATTTATGACTGATGTACCTCACTGCTAGCTAACATGAAGAGCCAATTGACATATTGCAAACAAGGGAGAAAGAGAAACTTTGGGTTTGCATCCCTCTTGTGTAGTTTTTTATTTGAGTAGGTTCTAGGCTTGAGCCTTAAAGTAGAGATCATTCCACATGGACCATGCGATCCAACCATATCACAGTGGACCGACGTGATGAGGTGGCTAGGAGGTGGTAGGGTGCCAACCCCCTATAATGATGAGTTATTTTTCTGGTAGCGTCGACAGGTGATAGCCATAAAAGACTAACCTTATGCTGGGATTGATTACAGAGGGAATCTAGATATGCCTTTTCTACCAGGCTCCGCCTATGGTGATATTGGTAAGAAAAGTTTTTATATATTTCATTTTTTTGTGTTTTTCAAAAAGAATCAAAACACAAATATTTTTGTATGGTATCAAGTATTAACAATTAATTTGTTACACAGAAGTGGGTCTGAGACGACTAGATGGATTCCCATGACATTGGTGGAGGAACTTGGGAGATGAGCATGCAAGAGGAGATGCAGAGAGAGTGCTACAAAATGTGCAGGGGAACCTATCTCGTTTGATGCATAGAATTCCTATGGTTCAGGTGGAGGATCTGCTAGAGGCTATGTGTTAAGATATTTAGACACTTAGGAGTTAGTAATATCTACTTGGTCTATTGTGTCGTTAGGTAAAAGTGTGTTTTCTAGTGTGTTTATTTAGTATGCATTAGTATGCATTTGTAGTTAGGAAATCCGACGGTCACGATATGTTCCCGACATAGAGTGATCCGACGGTTCATACTCTCCTCGATATTAACAACCATTGATCTGTGGCTTAACACCCAATTGGTCCATGATATCTATTTAAAGAGCATGGAGGGTCATTTTTAGATGATCGATTGTGAGAAACTCTCTTGTAAAATCTCTCTGTAATCTTTTTCTTTGCATTAATAAACTTCTCCAAGTGGCCATGTTGGCTGGGGCTGTGGATGTTTCCCCATAGGGGTTTTACCACGTGAACACATCGGTGTGTTGATATTTGATATGGTTATGTGAGTGTTTACTTAAGGTGTTAGTCCTTTGTTAGAATACCTGTGTTGTCAAACATGGTATCAGAGCCTGTTTGAAGACCCGCTCCTATTGTAGATCGAGATCGTGAAGCCGAGTTGCCTCATCTCCACTTTCTGTTATTTCTGTACATTTTTGGGCTGAAAGGACTATTCCATTGCGTCCAAAGCACTCATTTAAGTTAGGAACACTTTTTGTTTCACTCGAAAGGGTTTATGTTTTCCCAAGATATGACCATTACAGTCAGATCCGGAGGTATAAAGTTTGAATATGCATTTTTTAAAATTTTTTGCAGAGTAGTATTTTGGTTTTATTTATTTCCAGGTTTCTACTCTTTTATATCTGCGTATGCTCTTTGCCCCGCGCCCTGTGTGATCTTGGAAAATAAGAAACATATAGGAAAAGGTGCATCTTTTGGGTAAGCTAACCGAGATCTAACCCTTGTTGTCATCGATAAGCGAAATTTTTTTCTTGTGTGAAAATAGTTTTTTTTTGAGCAAGCTCTAGAAGGCCATCAACAACGACAATGACAACGACAACAACAACAACAACAACAACAACCCCAATCCTCCTTCTAAACATTACAATATGTTTTTCTAGATCATTTGGTAAAAATTTGCTGTATTAAGTAAGAGGTCTTGAGTTCAAGTCTCTCTTTTGTTACCTTTTTTGAAAAAGTTCATGCTAAAATTGTAAAGTGTATTTCACTTCAAGTATAAAAGTGAACCACTATAAGTAGCTTTAATATTTTATTTTAGAGTTATTTATTTTGCATGCAACTTTTCTGTTATAAAGTAACTTCATTGTAAAAGTGATCCCCACTTCTCTTTATAAAAGTGGGTCACTTCATAAAGCAACTTGCACAATCACGTGGTCATTTGGTTACTGATTGTGCCTTTTTTTAAAAGGGCATAACTCTAACATCGAAAGTCTGTTTTCAGTGCCGTTTTTTTTAAAACCGCATAACTTTTCGATCTCTTTCCATCCAGATCATCAGTTTTAGCTTTTTCCACATTATATACATATTTAATATGGCTTATACAAGTACTTTCTTGCTTACCAATAACAACTACTTCCAATGGAAATCTCATATGGAATATTTATTAAGAAGTAAAGGCCTGTACCCGATTACCATGGGAAAGGAAAAAACACCCACTGATGATGATAAGAAAGCCAAGTGGGATAATAGGAATGACGAAGCACATGGAATAATCAAAATTTTCATCTCTCCTGATTTAAGGTACCACCTTCAAGATATTGATGACCCCAAAGAAGCTTGGGACACGATTGAATCTGTGTTTGGTAAACTAAATATTATTCAAGCACAACAGTTAGAAAATCAAATACTGACCTTGAGTCCAAATGATTTTTCTTGCATTGGAGACTATCTATCTAGGTTTAAAACACTAAGAATTTTATGTGAAGAATGTAAGATAAAGATGGAGGAAGAGCATTGCATCTATCTTATTCTTTCTAATCTAGGTAGTGCATATTCTGTGTTTGTATCTACCTTTTATGCCATGAAAGAGGCTCTAGGGGAATAAGCTGATGAAAAACCTAGTCTTGAGTCCTTTTGTGCTTCTTTGATTTGAGAGGAAGATAAGCTTGTACAATTGGGAGTGATCAACACTGTAGGTCCCTCCAGCAAAGCCTTAGTTTCCCAACAGAAAGATAAACCCAAGTATCCCAAGAAGAAACATCCTCGCTACAACAACAAACAACATAAGGGTCCCAAACCTGCTCAGACAACTTCAGCTCTTACTGGTGACAAAGGAACAAAATATAAAAGTAAGAATACTAACAGACATTACAAATTTTGTGATAAAGATGGTCATGATGAGTCCAAATGTTTCAAGAAGATGGCAGCTTTAGAAGTAGCAATGAAGAAGCACAACATCAATATTGATTCTACTTCTTCTTCTCACAAACATGCACTTTCTGCTTCTGGTTTCTTCTTCAATTCAAAATCTACTACTACTTCTTCTTCTGATGAGTGGCTTATTGATTCAAGAGAATCTTATCATATGGATACGGATAAAGCCATATTTTCCGCTCTAAATGAATGTAACACCAATAAAATATTTGTTGGTGATGATAGATCTCTTAGTGTTGTAGGATCTGAAACAGTTCAAGTAGATAATGGTCATTTCAATGATGTATTATGTGTTCCAAGTCTTTCTTGTAACATTCTATCAATATATCAAATCACTCATTCAGGTGAAGGTAAAACTGTCGATTTTTCACCTCACCAAGTTGTAATCAAGGATCTAAAAGATCCTAAGCATGTTCTTGCAACTGGAATTGCTGATGATATTACTAGGTTGTACAAGTTTGACAACTTTGGGCCATCAGCTTTTTCATCAGTTTTTGTTGCTCATAGCGATGACTTGAGCAAACTTTGGCATGAGCGGTTTGGTCATCTAAACTATTGCTCATTGCAACAATTATGTAATCGACAAATGGTGACTGGTCTTCCTCTTGTTTCATGCAGAGATGGTGTTTGTGCCGGTTGTGTTCTCGGCAAACATCATTGGGATAGTTTTGAAAAACGTGCCTCTTGGCATGCCTTAGGTCCTTTGCAGCTTGTTCACAGTGATTTGTGTGGTCCACTTTCTTCTCCTTCTTTTTCTGGGTGCAAGTATTTTTTAACTTTCATTGATGAATTTTCCAGATGTACTTGGGTTTACTTCTTAAAACTCAAGAGTGAAGTTTTTGTCTTACAAGGCCCTTGCAGAAAAGAATTCTGGACATCAAATTCAAAGGTTAAGAACAGATAATGGAGGTGAATATGTGAACAATAATTTTACAAGCTACTGCACTACACAGGGAATCCAAATGCAACACACTGTTCCATATACACCACAACAAAATGGTGTTGCTGAGAGAAAGAATCACACATTAAAAGAAATGGCTAATTGTATGATCCAATCTAAGGGATTAAGTCTAAAGTATTGGGCGGAAGCCATCAACTGTGAAAATTACATAGTAAATCGCACTCCCACAAAGGCTCTTAAAAATATAACACCGAAAGAAGCCTGGACTAAAATTAAACCAGATGTAAGTCACTTTCGTGTATTTGACAGTATAGCATGGGCTCACATTCATGATGAGAAAAGGAAATCATTGCAGCCTAAAAGTGAGAAGTGTATATTTGTTGGTTATTCTGAAGATGTCAAAGGTTACCGACTTCTTCAATCACATTGTAATGAAATTATTATTAGAAGAGATGTTAAATTTGATGAAAATCTCTTGGCCTATGAGCCTAATTCGACGATTGTGCCTTCTTCAGCCTCCGAGACATCTTCGGTGTTTGTGCCTTCTTATGATCTGGTTTCTTCTTCAGATGATGACAGTGAGAATGAAAATCCACCTCCTCCTACTCACCCTCCTCCAGATGAGTCCTTTGAACCTGAACCAGCACTAGCTCCACTGCTTCCTAGATGGGTCCGTTCAACACGAGAAGTAGCTGGTGATCTTGTCGGTAATCCTTCAGATCAGTGTCAGACACGTTCACAGTTCTAGCGAGCCTCTTCTCTTTTGGCTCAAGTTTCAGAAACTCATGATTCAAAGACATTTGCAGAAGCTTCAGGTCATCCAGATTGGGATACAACAATGAACGAAGAGTATCTCTCTTTAATGGAAAATGATACTTGGGATCTTGTACCTCTTCCAAAAGGAAGAAAATTTGTTAGATGCAAATGGGTCTACAAAACTAAGTATGCATCAGATGGAAGTGTTGAAAGACACAAAGCTTAGTTAGTTGCCAAATGATTTTCCCAAGTTGAAGGAATTGACTATAATGAAACCTTTTCCCCTGTAGAAAAAATGAATTCCATCCGCCTTGTTCTTGCCCTTGCTGCCTTACATAAATGGGAGGTCCATCAAATGGATGTTAAATCCGCCTTCTTGCACAAAGATTTTCAAGAAGAAATCTACATGGAACAACCTCCAGGCTATGTCCAAAATGACTCTAGCCTTGTTTGTTGCCTCAAGAAATATCTTTATGGTCTTAAGCAAGCTCCTCGAGCTTGGTATGCCAAAATGGATAGCTTTCTTATTGCCACTGGATTCTCTAGATGCCATTATGCTCCTAATGTCTATACCAAGAAAGTAGGAAGCCATCTCATAATCCTTGTCCTTTATGTTGATGACCTTATCCTTACTGGTAGTGACTCAAAACTTTTAAACCATGTGAAAACCAACTTTAAGAAGAAATTTGAAATGACAAACTTAGGCTTTTTGAACTATTTCCTTGGCCTCCAAGTTTTGCAAACCAATGAAGGAATTTTTATTTCCTAGTCTAAGTATGCTTGTGACCTTCTTCATCGCTTTCACATGGACAATTGTAAACCAACACCTTCTCCCTTCCAGTCTAGAGTCAATCTTTCTGCCACTTGTACTTCTCCTGAAGTTGATGCCACCCTATACCGTCAATTAGTTGGTAGCCTCTTATACTTGACTCATACTCGTCCTGATCTTTCCTTTGTTGTTGGTCTTGTTGCCCGATATATGTAAACACCCCATGAAAGCCATTGGAAAGCATCTAAAATGATACTTGGATATGTTCATGGTACAGTTCAGTTCATGATACATTACAGTTCAGGGGGGACTCCTTTATTGGTTGGTTTCACCTATTCATATTGGGCCAACGACCCTGATGATTATAAGTCTACTGCAGGTTATGTTTTTAGCCTTGGTTCCGGACCTGTCACTTGGGACTATAAGAAACAATAGGCTATTGCACTTTCTTCAGAAGAAGCAGAGTACCGAGAAACAGTAAATGCAAGTCAGGAAGCCCCGTGGCTTTGAAAAATCCTTTCAGAGTTTGGATTCCAGCACGAGCATCTGACCAGCCTTTGGTGTGACAATCAGAGTGCCATCAAGCTCACCAAAGACCCAGTTCAACATCGGCATAGAAAATACATCAAGCTACACATGCACTTCATCAGAAAGCTCATTCATGATCAAGTTATTGGAGTTCTCTTTTGCCCTACAAAATATCAAGTTGCAAACATTTTCACAAAGTCTCTTACAGAAGTGAAGTTTTCCAAACTTCGATCTATGTGAGGAGTTCAGGAAGTTTTCATTAAGGGGGGATAGGCTCTAATGCCTCCTTCCTTCTCCTATTGCGTCACTATTGTAAATCCTTCAATCCTATCCCAAGTTGTTCTTAAGGGGGGATGTTAGGATATTTAGACACCTAGGAATTAGTAAGATCAACTTGGTTTATTGTGTCGTTAGGTAAAAGTGTGTTTCTTTAGTATGCATTAGTATGCATTTGTAGTTAGGAAATCCGACGGTCACGATATGTTCCCGACATAGAGTGATCCGACGGTTCATACTCTCCTCGATCTTAATGACCATTGATCCATGGATTAACACCCGATTGGTCCGTGATCTCTATTTAAAGAGCATGGAGGGTCATTTTCTGATGATCGATTGTGAGAAACTCTCTTGTAAAATCTCTCTGTAATCTTTTTCTTTGCATTAATAAACTGCTCCAATTGGCCACGTTGGCTGGGGCCGTGGATGTTTCCCCATAGGGGTTTTACCACGTGAAAACATTGGTGTGTTGATATTTGATTTGGTTATGTGAGTGGTTACTGAAGGTGTTCATCCTCTATTGGAATACCTATGTTGTCGAACACTATGCAATGACAGGTGGTGGGTGTGCCCTGTGCGTTGGTGCGACTCTTCTGGTGTCTCACAAATTCTATACTGTTCTATAATGATATGCATCCATGTTGGACACACCTACCACACTTAGAGGGGGGGGGGGTGAATGAGTGTGGGGCTCTTTTTCCCAAAACTTCCCTCTTGCACAAAAACTCATCAATTAGCATTCAACATTTATTCATTACCCATTGTTGTCATTTATAACCAGTTAGATGTGAGAACATATCAGCAACATATATCAGTAATATATCATCAACAAGTCATCACCATAATGAACACAAAGAATACAAGATGTATGTACAATTTCTTTTTATTACGGACTACAATCCTTGGGGTTTATCAGCAACAACTGAATAGAGTACAAATCTACAAGAGCACCAGCTCTATATGCAAGACTCATCTTGCATTCTCAGCACCAGATGATATGAGGCAACAATCCTCAACAGATATCAATCTGTACCATAAACAAGAGCATCAACCATGCAACAACCTGTGCCAAACAACCTGCAATCAACCTGTACCATAAACAAGTGCATCCAACCATGTACCAAGTATATACCAATCATGTGTCAACCACTCATCAACAATGACTCATCAATATGTACCAACATCATCAACTATACACCTCA
>ML838388.1:51306-78017 GCA_009831015.1 Picea engelmannii | reverse complement strand
CATCAAGGAAATCATATCAATCAATTACTTGACATCAACCAATGACATCAATCAAACCAAACCATTTACATCAATGACATATGATCCAACAATCTCCCAAGTAATCAAACCATTGGCATCAATGACAACATGATCCAACAATCCGGTGCCACAAGATTATATTCCATGGTCATATATATACCAACCATATATGTATTTTGAGGGTGTGAGCCCCATTTTGTACTATGACACCATATTTTTTGAAAAGATGAAATATAAAAATTTTGGTCCTCGTCTTTACTTATATATGTTACAATGTGTACATGCATGGATGTGTTTTCTTTACTTTGGTTATGTGAAAAATGCCAATATAAAACATAATTAGCATATACATCAGATACATAATTAGAACTTCTAGGCATGTGATTATAAGTAATAACATCAAAGTATTGTTCCAAAATTCGTACCTGTAGGAATCGTCAGAGTAGAGTAGGATCTCGCACACGATAACTACCGTTTAAATGACATACGACTAACTGGGAGTCCATGAGAACCTATAAATACCACACACCATGTGAAATAGCGTCGCGTAATAGTTCTATAAATACACTATACTAAACCACATTATTCATTGATGGCTCCAGACAAACGCCACCTGAAGACACCAGTTGACCCTCGGGTGAGTAAATGACCCAAGCGATGGAAGCCATGTTCCGCATATGACGAACAAAACCATCTATAAATCCTAAGTAAACTGAAGAATCTGTTGACATATTCCAACCAAGGGAAAACCTAATAAGCAAGTCGATGAAAAAAAGGAAAAGATATATATACACTAAGATACACTAGTATACAAAGATTCACACCCAAGATTGAGGTATTAAGCATAATATATTTTCATGTAGATCCCATTTCTGGGCTTGTCAAACATATTCCCTTCATAATCCTCCAATTCATAGGCTCCTTTTTCTAAAACACGTCACACAATATAAGGACCGTGCCACATGGGGTTGAACTTGCGTTCCCCCAATGATTCTTTGGCTTGGTCATACAAGAGGACCAAGTCACCCTTAGTGCACTGCTGAGAACATAAAAATATATCATACTCAACCTTAACACGTGATTTATTTGCTTCGATATCCATAGAGGCATCTCGACACTGCTCATCTAGACACTGTAGGTGCATAAGGAATTCTTCAAGATCAGATGTGTTAGGTAGGAGATCAATTGCTAGTTTAAGGGAAGGGATTTCTCATTCAATTGGAAGGATCGACTCCACACCATGTACTAATTGAAAAGGAGAAAAACCGATGGAAGTATTAATCGAGTTTCAATATGCCCAAAGCGCAGGGTAAAGCATTAGATGCCAGTTAGATTTACTCTGGCGAACAATTTTTTGCATGACGGTTTTGAGAGATTTATTCATTGCCTCTACTTGTCCATTTTCCTTGGGATAATAAGGGGAATAATGATCATGCTTAAATCCCAGTTTTGATGCTAACTCCTATATATTTTTATTCTAAAAGTGAATTCCATGATCAGTGACAATATCCTTTAGGATTCCAAACCAGCCTATAATTTGGTGTAATACGGAGAATGTTGTTGTCTTAACATCATATTTAATGGTAGGCATGACCTCTGCCATTTAGTGAAGTAATCCATGGCCACAATAATATGATGATGCCCCCTAAACGAAGTTGAGTTACAGTCCAAAAAATCCACCCCCCACATGGTGAAGGGATCGACGGTGATGACTGGGTGAAGAGAGACCACATGCGAGCACATTTTCTGAGTGAACACCTGGCAAGGGTGACACCTCTTGACCACTTCAACACAATATTTAAAAATTGATGGCCAAAAATAGTCGGCTTGCAATGTTTTTTGGGTTGTCGCAAGCCCAAATAGATGACCACCACAAGCCGCACTGTGAAAATCATTGAGAACTGACTCAACTTCTAAGTGAGTCAAGCAATGATGCAAAATATTATCTACTCCTCAATGATACAAAGTGTCACCGATGATATGGTAGTTTTTTTCTTGATGATGTATACGTCGTCGATCGTCTCTTGATAGATGCTGGGATAGCTTTAAGGTTTGAAGATAAATTAGAATGTCTCTATACCAGGGGTTCAAAGATGATATAAGGAAGATATTTTCATCTATGAATGAGTCGTCATGAAGAACATCCTCATCTAGTCAAGGGAAATCTGATATCAACTTGAAAAAAACTAGCGATTTATTAGACTTCGTTGAAGCAAAATTGAGATCAAATTCTTGCAAAATAAAAATCCACTTATTGTATTTCCCCCCTATGATACACTTGGTAAGGACATATTGAAATGGATTGATATATGAAACTACGATAGTTTTGAAAAGAAATATATAATTCCGTAATATCTAAAATTCATGTACGATGACCAAGGCTAGTTTCTCAACGTGAGAGTATTTAAGTTAAGGAACAAATAAGTTTCAACTAAGATAGTAGAAAATGTGTTCATGGAGATCATCATCCTCCTAAACCAAAACCATACCAACCATCCCTTCAGATGAAACAATATAAAGAAAATAGTCTCTATTGTAGTCTGGAGGGTTCAACGAAGGCGTCGATACCAAGGCTTTCTTAAGAGCATCAAAGGATTCCTGGGCTCACTCATCCCATATAAACAGAGTGTCCTTCTTCAAAAGATGCATGAAACCCTTAGTTAAATTGTCATAGTTCACTATGAGCCGATGCAAGAAGCTATCCTTCCCTTGTAAACCCTGAAGTTGTTGAATGTTGTGCGGGGGAGGAAGTCAAAGTATTTCCTCAACCTTCATAGGATCCACCATGATCCCATGCTTAGAGACTAAGAATCCTAAAAGACGGCTAGACCTAATGCAAAAGAAGCACTTGTGAGGGTTCAAATAGATGCGATAATAACGTCATCTCTCAAATACTAGTTGATGTAGGAGCATCGTTGGCAAGCACACAGAGGTGGGACCACTCAACATGTGAGATTTCTTCCAGAACTTCAACATGGGTAGTTACAACCGATTTCAGAATCCACCTCCACTCAACACCAGAATTCACCTTTGGAGGCATGCTTGAACCGACGCCAAATTTTACCCTTTGAGGCAAGTTTTGAAATTGTAAACAGAGCAGGAGTTTCCACTTCGGCTCTGGAATGCGACTGAACTAAGATAGCGTAGGATGAATTTTAGAGTAGGAAAGTAGCCAGGGGAAACCCTAGAAACATTGTTGATTTATGTAGAAGTTTGTACACCCAGTTAGAGAGAGCTAGAATACAGAGAAAAATTAGTTGTAAGAGAGAAATGCGAGTTAGCAAGAGATCTCAGTGTTTTTGAGTTACTGTAATTTTGAATGTATTCTGTAGCCATTGGGCACTTGTGAATATAACATAATGGAAAATTGATCCAAATGTATGGTGCGTTGACTGTGTGCATTTTCCTGTCTTTTCTGTTTACATGAACAAGGGGATGGAACTGTGAGTTTTTTCAGTTTCAATTGTTTCTCTTCATTGGAAGCTTTGCAAGGTGTGCATCGAGCCAGAGAGGAACATAAGGAGATCAGGAGGAATTTCTTTGCGAGAAATACCGTGGATCTGATTGATCGAAATCCCTCAGATGCAAGGAGTGCGTGGGAAATCGAAGTCCGAACCAGAAAAGGATCAGGAGGGATAACGCTTCGGAAAGTGTTATCGAGATCCAAGAACTCATTCCCTGGAAGGAACGAAGACCGAGTCTTCGAAGACTTAGAAAATATTCTAAGTCTGAAGTGAGTAAAAGCTCAGGAGGAAGAACGCCTTCAAGCATTGGATCATGGAAGAAGATCCCGCAGACCGTCCGATTTGAGGGAGAAGCACAGGCTTTAACGTTGCATAGATTCGAGAGGGGAGATCCTGAAGATCTGAACGGATGGTGGAGAGTCCTTGAGGAGAAACACTGAAACCCCGCCAGCCATTGGATAAGGTGGAGCTACGAGGAGGTTAATGGTGAGGGATTTTTGACGTCCAAAGCATTTTGACATTTCGGTATTTCGGTAACCGAGGATTCAAAACAAAGGAGCGGGACTCTTGCATCACGATTCCCTGAATCACGAAACCCCGAAGGAACGAATGCCAAGACATTTTGGAATTTCGACAACTGGGAGTACAAGGGTCAGCAGTGTGGGACTCTAGACAGGCTGAACCGTCAGATCTCCGAAGGCCTAGATCCGTTGATCTGTAGTGGGGGAGATTTCGCGATTTCGACGACCGGGAAGAGGAGTGGACAGCTCCGCAAGATGCGAAGTCGTGAAACATTGAAATAAGCGTAGCCATTGATTCAAGAGAGATCTGAGTCGTAGATCTTGGGTCATTGGGATTTAGACATTTCGACAACTGGGGATTCCAAGGAGCAGAGATATCCCTTGCAACTAGATTTTGCGAAACGCAAAAACCTGAAAGAATAGGCGCTGAGGCATTTTGGCATTTTGGCAATCGGGGATTCCAAGGAACAGAGATATCCCTTGCATTTTGATTTCGCAAAATGTGAAAACTTGAAGGAATAGGTGCTGGGACTTTTCGAGATTTTGGTATTCGAGGGCTCAAAGGACGAAGGGACGAGATGCTTGACTTGTGAAGTCCTGGTCCACGATATTTCAACATTTTGGCAATTGGGGGTTCGAAGGACAAAGGGACGAGTTGCTTGACTTGTGAAGTTCCAGTCCATGATAAACATCCTTTTTGGCTTAGTGCAAGGTCACGACTCTTGGTCGTGTGCTGTGGGAGATCATGCTTGATGCTTGGAAAAGTCAACTGAGCATTTGTGGGGGACTTGTGTGTTCATTCGAAGGGTTCCATTTTGGAACTAGAAGAACCATTTCAGCTCCAGAACCAAAATATACAGACCGAGAGGTCACGCAACCCTTAAGAGGGATAGGGGGTCTGCATTAGGTGGTATCAGAGCATTAGTTTTTTGTCTATAAACTTCAGGCGAAGGAGGAAAAGAAGGAGACAGAGAAATCAGAGCTGTACTCTGTGTGTGACAGATAGTCAACATAATTCTTCCAAGAAGATGAGAGCAACCTCTAGCCAACGGTGCTGTAGAGAGGGAGATGCGAGAGCTTCACACCAGATTAGAAACAATGGATGTAGCACAGAGAAGAGCACCTGACGTTGGGGATGTCAGTGATGCATAAAGTGAAGAGGTTGAGGTTGAAGAAGTTGCAAGGGAGGATGCTACAGAAGAAAGTTTGTTGAGAGCAGTTGCCGGATTGGGAGGCAGAGCTAAGATAGAGGTCCCCATGTATGAGGGAAATATAGATGTTAAAGAACTGTTGGACTAGATAAGGTCCATGGAAAAACGCTTTGACTACGAAGATGTTGATGAGGAGAAGAAGGTGAAGCATGCAGTCACTAGGCTAAAAGGGCATGCAACACTGTGGTGGGACGAACTGCAGGCTGAGAGGAGAAGTAAAGGAAAACAGAGGATAAAAAGTTGGGACAGGATGGTAGCCAAACTGAAGGCTAAGTTCATACCCACAGACTACCATATCAATCTGTTCAGGAAGCTACAGAACCTGAGACAGAAAGGGATGACAGTCAAGGAGTACACCGAGGAGTTCTACTAGCTGAACATCAGAACTGGACAAAGGGAGAGAGACGAAGAAAGAATTGCCCGATATATAAATGGATTGAGATATGAAACCTAGGACGAGCTTAGCATGATGTCAGTAAGGATTGTGGAAGATGCTTATCAGTTTGCGCTGAAGGCAGAGGAGAAGTTGGCCAGAAAACAAAACCAGCAAGGAAGAGGTAAAGGCTTGATCCCAAGAAAAATCAAGGGATTTAACCATGACATAGCACATCAGTCTAAGGACAAGGATGAGAAACCACACAATCACTCAGAACAAGGAGGAAGTTCATGAGGGAGACAGAGTGGTGGAATAAACTCTTCTAGAGGAAGAGGCAGAGGAGGAGTAAGGTGCTATAACTGTGGAAATATAGGGCACATGTTTTGGGAATGTCCCGAGAAGAAGAAGAAAGCAGGAGAAGCTCACATTTCAGAAGCACAATGAAGAGATGTTGAGGCATAAGGAGCAGAGGATGGAGCATCCCTGATGTTGAGAAAAGTTCTCTTAAAACCAGAGGTAGAAATTGAAAAACCAGTGCAGAGAAACAATCTCTTCATGACAACTTGCAAGACTAAGGATAAAGTATGCAAGGTGATCATTGATAGTGGGAGTACTAACAAACTAGTATCCACAGAGATGGTGGAGAAATTGGAGCTGAAGACAACTGGACATCCAAGGCCATACAAAGTCTCATGGCTGCAAAAAGGACACCAGGTAATGATCGCTAAACAATTCCTAGTTGAGATTAAAATAGGAGGATATAAAGATGAAATCCTATGTGATGTAATTCCCATGGACATATGCCACATTTTGTTGGGAAGACCATGGCAGTTTGATAGAAATGTCACTCATGATGGGAGGAAGAATACATATACATTGGATAAGAATGGTAGGATGCATATGTTGCTGCCAATGGAGGAGAAGAGAGCGAAGGAGGAAGCTAGCAAAAGCATACTTCTCATGAGTGGGAAGGAACTCCTGAAAGAAGTCAAGGAAGAATAGGAGATGCAGTTTGCTATGGTGAGGAGGCCCAGAGTCATTCTTATGAGTACATCAGTGGATGATTTACTTGAAGAAGTTCAGGAGATGTTGGATAATTTTGTTGATATAGTGGTGGATGAGATGCCAAACTCATTTCCACCCATCAGGAGTATCAGTCATCATATCGACTTGATACCAGGAGCAAGCCTACCAAACAAAGAAGCGTATAGATTAACACCTCGAGAGAATGAGGAGGTGAGGAACCAAGTCTAAGAGTTGATGGATAAGGGTTTAGTCAGAGAAAGTTTGAGCCCATGCACAGTACCAACTGTGTTAAGCCCAAAGAAAGATGGAGGATGGAGAATGTGCATAGACTTGAGAGCCATCAACAAGATCACAATCAGGTACATATTTTCTTTACCGAGAATGGATGACTTAATGGATTTCTTAAGTGGAGAAAATTTCTTTTCTAAGATAGATTTTAAAAGTGGATATCACCAGATCAGGATGAGAGAAGGTGATGAATGGAAAACAACCTTTAAGATGAATGAAGGTCTGTATGAGTGGCTAGTTATGCCATTTGGCTTAACAAATGCCCCGAGTACTTTTATGGGGTTGATGAATGAAATTCTGAAAGATTTCATTGGCAAGTTCGTGGTTGTATATCTGGATGATATATTGATCTTTAGCAGGACTAAAGAGGAGCACTTGAGGCACCTAATGCTAGTAATAAGGAGGCTACAACAAGAGAAACTGCTGATCAACTTGAAGAAGTTCTCTTTTATGAAGACATAACTCATTTATTTGGGTTTCGTGATCTCTTCGAATGAACTGAAGATGGATCCAGAAAAGGTGAAAGTGATCAGAGAATGGCCGTCACCAAGGAGCATGTTCGAGGTAAGGAGCTTTCATGATTTAGCAAGTTTTTATAGAAAGTTCATTAGATACTTTGGTGGGATTTGTGCACCGATAATGGATACAGTGAATAAGTGGCACAAATGTTTTAAATGGACAAAGGAGTTTGAAAGGAGCTTCAATATACTGAAGGTGAAGATAATAGAATGACCAATTCTGGTCTTGCCAAATTTTGGGAAGACATTTGAGGTAAGATGTGACGCAAGTGGAGTTGCAATAGGAGTAGTTTTGAGTCAGGATAACAGACCTATTTCCTATTTCAGTGAGAAGATGAATGAGACTAAGAGGAAATACTCCACATATGACAAGGAGTTCTATGCCATAATTCAAGCATTGAAGAAATGGAGGCATTATCTTGTCCCACAAGAGTTTGTCTTGTACAACGATAACAAAGCTTTACAATTCATAACCTGACAAGAAAAACTGAATCAAAGGCATGCAAAATGGGTTGAATTTATGCAAAATTTTACTTTTGTCATAAAACATATTGTTGGGAATACTAACAAAGTTGTTGATGCGTTAAGAAGGAGATGTTTAATTCTGCAAGAATTCCAGGTGGAGACCTTGGGATTTGAACACCTTAAGGATATGTATTGTGATGATACAGATTTCAAGGAGGCCTACGAAGCATGTACAAGCCTTGTACTGAGAGATAGAAGTCAGTGGACAGAGTATATGGTTCATGAAGGATTGTTGTTCAGAGGAAATCAATTGTGCATACCAAGATGCTCAATGAGGGACAATCTTCTGAAGGAGAAGCATAGTGGAGGATTGGTTGGACATTTCAGCCATGATAAAACATTTTCACAGTTGAGCAGTTCATACTATTGGCCAGGTATTGAGAACAGAGGTGATAAAATTTGTGAACAGATGTAGGATCTACCAACATGAAAAGGGGAAAAGACAAAACACTGGATTGTATCAACCATTGCCAATACCAAAGAGGCCTTGGGATGTAATAAGCATGGATTTCATGTTGGGATTGCCAAGAAAACAAAGGGGATTCGATTCCATATTTGTGGTGGTGGATAGGTTTTCAAAGATGGCACATTTCATCCCATGCCAGAAGACCAGTGATGCAACAAATGTTGCAAATTTATTTTTCAGAGAAGTTGTGAGACTTCATGGCCTACCTAGGAGCATTGTCTCAGACAGAGACACAAAATTTGTTGGTCACTTTTGGAGGACATTGTGGAACAAGATGGGGATGAATTTTTCCTTCAACTCAGCTTATCACCCTCAAACAGATGGGCAGACTGAAGTGGTAAATAGAAGTTTGGGGAATTTGTTAAGGAGTCTAGTTATTGAACATCATAATTAGTGGGATCAGATTCTGCCACAAGAAGAATTTGCATACAATGACTCACCAAACAAGAGCACTGGAAGGAGCCCATTCCAAATACTCTATGGAATGCAACCCAATGGAGTGTCTGAGTTAAGGGACTTGGAACAGGGAGACATCAAAAGCGTTGGAGTAGAGGATTTTGCTGCTGAAATACAAAGACTCCATAGTCGGATCAAAGAACAATTAGAGAGTTCTAACCAAAAATACAAGCACGGAGTTGATCAACATCGCAGAGAAATTCAATTTGAAGTAAGAGATAAGGTTTTAGCACATCTCAGGAAGGAAAGATTCCCTAGGGGAACATACAACAAGTTGAAGATGAAAGAGATAGGACCCTGTAAGATCTTGAGGAAGTTTGATGCAAATGCCTATGAGATTGAGTTGCCAAATCGTGTGGTCATTTCACCCATATTCAATGTCTCAGACCTATACCCTTACAGGAAAGATGACACAGAAGGATTAGAAGATCAAGGAAATATTCAGTGGGAGAAGCAGATGCTTGTGGTAGAGAAGCTACAGATGGAGAAGATTATGGATCAGAGGATTGGCAAGAAGACTAGGAGGAAGACTTATTTTGAGTATATGGTCAAATGGAAGGGATTCCCAGTAGAATATTCCAGTTGGGAAAATGAAGCTGTTATCCAGAAGCGGGGAAAGTCAGTAGAGGAGCTCATGGACAGGAGTCCATGAATTTTTGTCAAGGGGAGTATGATGCAGGAGCATCGTTGGCAAGTGCACAGAGGCAGGACCACTCAACACATGAGAGTTCTTCCAGAACTTCAACGTGGGTAGTTACAATTGATTTTGCAATCCACCTCCACTCAGCATCGGAATTCACCTTTGGAGGCACGCTTGAACCAGTGCCGAATTTTACCCTTTGAGGCAAGTTTTGAAATTGTAAACAGAGCAGGAGTTTTCACTTCGGCTTTGGAATGAGATTGAACTAAGATAGCATAGGATGAATTTTAGAGTAGGAAAGTAGCCAGGGGAAATCCCAGAAACATTGTTGATTTATGTAGAAGTTTGTACACCCAGTTAGAGAGAGCTGGAATATAGAGATAAATTAGCTGTAAGAGAGAACTGCGAGTTAGCAAGAGATCTCAATGTTTTTGAGTTATTGTAATTTTGAATGTATTCTGTAGCCATTGGGAACTTGTGAATATAACAAAATGGAAAATTGATCCAAATGCATGGTGTGTGGACTCTGTGCATTTTCCTGTCTTTTCTATTTACATGAACAAGAGGATGGAACTGTGAGTTTTTCTAGTTTCAATTGTTTCTCTTCATTGGAAGCTCTGCAAGGTGTGCATCGAGCCAGAGTGGAATGTAAGGAGATCATGAGGAATTTATCTATGAGAAATACCATGGATCTGAGTGATTGAAATCCCTCAGACGCAAGGACTGCATGAGAAATTGAAGTCTGAACTAGACAAAGCTCAGGAGGGATAATGCTTCAGAAAGTGTTATCGAGATCCAGAAACTCATTCCCTGGAAGGAACAAAGACCGAGTCTTCAAAGACTTAGAAAATCTTCTAAGTCTAAAGTGAGTAAAAGCTCAGGAGGAAGAATGCCGTCGAGTGTTGGATCGCGGTGAAAGATCCCGCAGACCGTCTGATTTGAGGGAGAAGCATAGGATTTAACATTGCATAGATCCGGGAGGGGAGATCCCGAAGATCTGAATGGACGATGGAGAGTCCTTGAGGAGAAATGCCGAAACCCCACCAGCCGTTGGATAAGGTGGAGCTGCAAGGAGGTTAGCGGCGAGGGATTTTTGATGTCCAAAGCATTTCGACATTTCGGTATTTCGGTAACCGGGGATTCAAAAGTCAAAGGAGCAGGACTCTTGCATCGTGATTCCCTGAATTGTGAAACCCCGAAGGAATGAACACCAAGACATTTTGGAATTTCGGCAATCAGGAGTACAAGGGTCAACAGTGTGGGACTCTCGACCGGTGGAACCTCGAAAAGATCAGAGCCGTCAGATCTTCGAAGGCCTAGATCTGTTGATTTGTAGTGGGGGAGATTTCGCGATTTCAACGACCGGGAAGAGGAGTGGACAGCTCCGCAAGATGCGAAGTCGTGAAAGGCAAAACACTGAAATAATCATAGCCGTCGATCCAAGAGAGATCTGAGCCATAGATCTTGGGTCATTAGGATTTCGACATTTTGGCAACTCGAGATTCCAAGGAGTAGAGATATCCCTTGCACCTAGATTTCACGAAACACAAAAACCTAAAAGAATAGGTGCTGAGGCATTTTGGCATTCCGACAACTGGGGATTCCAAGGAACAGAGGTATCCCTTGCATTCTGATTTCATGAAACGCAAAAACCCAAAGGAATAGGTGCTGGGAATTTTTGGCATTTCGGCAACCAGGGGCTCTAAGGATGAAGGGACGAGATGCTTGACTTGTGAAGTCCCAGTCCATGATATTTCGACATTTCGGCAACCGAGGATTCGAAGGAAAAAGGGACAAGATGCTTGACTTGTGAAGTTCCAATCCATGATAAGCATCCTTTTTAGCTTAGAGAAATGTCACAACTCTTGGTCCTGTGCTGTGGGAGCTCACGCTTGAGGATTGGAAAATTCAATTGAGCATTTGTGGGGGACCTGTGTGTTCATTCGAAGGGTTCCAGTTTGGAACCAGAAGATCCTGACCAGGAGGTCGCACAACCCTTAAGAGGGATAGGGGGTCTGCATCACTAGTCGAAGGTGAGTGAAATGATCTACTCTCTTGCGAGAGTGAGCAACAAGATTGTTGAGCTAAGCTTCGACAATATGTTTGAGATCGTGAAAAGAAAAGGTCATAGTGCACTGGAAGGTTGCTCTGACATTTTTAAGGTTGAAAGGAATTTTCCGATATGAAAAAGTACCCCAAGGGAAAATAAACACCGTATTATATTGATCCTCAGGTTTGATTTATATTTGATTATATCCTAAAAATCCATACATAAAATAAAAAACTTCGCTTCCCACGCACTCATCAAGAATTTGATCGATGAAAGGAGTCGGGAAATTGTCCTTAGGATAATCCTTGTTCAGGTCTCAAAAATCCATACATACATGGATGGTTCCTTGTTTCTTATTCACGAGAATGAGGTTGGATACCCATTCGATCAAGGGAACTGAGTATATGAAACCAACATTAAGTAGCTTCACTATCCTTGCCTTAATAGCAGGGGCCTTCCTAGGATTAGCAACTCTAAGGAATTGGTGAAGAGGTCTAGCATTGTTGGCCCTTGACTAGGTTTTGTGGAAACACTAGTCATGTTTGACCAATTTTGGGGACTTCGAGAGGCTGGTCGAAGACAGAGTGCCACACAAAGTGGATATTGAGGGATCTGGCCCCCTTTTGAGGGATTTTTGGGATTAGGGTTTATGTAATGGGTATGGGATGTTAGCCCATGGGTTTACCCATGTTTAGGCTCCATTTGTAATGTATAAATAGATATCTAGGTGATGTAAGAAAGCAAGGGATTAGTAGAGAGACCTAGTAGAATCGGCTTAGTGCAGAGCTAAAGGCTTTGTGCATACTATGTGTCAAGACTTCAGAGATAAGTGCAATTGATTGTAAGAAGATTGTGTGTAGACTGTGTAAGAAGGCTTTGCGCTATGACCTAACTTGGGGAAGGAGGATCTAGCGAGGTGCGCGTAGATCTCCTATCCTATGCAGAGTTGGTTTTGATGCTCTGTGCATGTAAGGAGATTGATAGAAGATAATAAAGAATACGAAGAGTTGGTGAACGTAGCCCCATGCTGGGGGTGAACCATGTATATCCTGTATTATGGTTTCTTTGTGTGATTGAGGTGATTTATGCTTAGTGATGTCATATTTATGTATGTTAGATGCATTTGATATAATAACTTAGTTCTTAGTAATGTGAATGAATGCTATATCTGCTCTATTTCTATGTGCTAAGTGCCTGGATGTGTTAGATCTTGTTGGATACTGCGCTGTTATGTAATTAGGGTTTTACCTGTGATGTGAATAAGGGTTAAATTATAATGAATGTTAACTGCTAAGTGCTCTGTTAAGTACTGTAATCACAAATCTGTGTCCCAGCTAGGTTGTAGACACTTGAGTCCTGCAACCTCCCCTACCTCTACCTTGGGTGAGACTTCATCTGCTTTGCAGGTGTTTCTGAAAGGGTCGATAGTTAGGGTTTTGTTGGTGCACTGTTGAAGCGTTGAACCCTGGGTCTGCCCTGTGCTAAGAAATGGTTCCGTTACTGGGACCTGAAACTATGATTGTTGGGAACTGAAGAAAAGAGAAAGCTCTGTGTGTAGATCTGTTACTGTAGTGCGCAATACTCTACTTGACTTGTGAATCTCCATGCTAAGAAAAGAAGTCCGATATGAGGAAAAGAGGTAATATCTTAAAGCATTGTGCTCTGATAAAGGTAAGATAAGTGGAAATTTTTGTTTCAAAAGAATGGATCTAGGTATGTTTGATAGACTTGGTCCTAGTATGAAAACTAGGGAACAACTCGAAGAAAGAAGATATGATATGAATAGATCTGATAGAAATAGTGAAAGATATGTTATTCCTATGCATATAAATAATTGTTGGACTAACAAGTGGATGCAGGATCCTAGAAAGAATTTTTTGCAGGTCCATCACTGTGATCCCAGTGTGTATTATAGGAAAGGTTGGGGATTGTTTAAGAGAAAGAGAGGATTGACTCTTTGTTATAGTTGTAGAAGACTGAGACATCTTGCTAAGGAATTCCCTGGTAAAGGTCCTACTTTTCTTTGTTTTAAATCCATAGGACATGAAGTTTTGGATTACCCTAGAATGATTGCTAAAGTTGAAAAGATGAATATAAGCCAAGAAAACCCTGAGGAAGGCCAAAAGACTAAGACTATGCTAAAGAACTAGAAAGAATTGAAGGATACATTATTGTAGGTGAAAGAAACACTGAATGATCACAAATACATCAATTTATTAGAGATTTTAAAAGAGAAAGAGTGCATAGAAACAAGAATAAGAGACTTCGACATAGACTGTGTATTGGATGTAGAAACACAGGTGAACATTATGACAGAAAGTACTTGGGAGATCTTAGGAAAGCCTGCTATGGTTCCTTCACTGGGAGGAATATGATTGTTTAAAGGAAATATAATAACTCTATGTGGAAGAATTACCCATGTACCTATGATTTCTCATGGAGAATTGACAGAAGAAGAATTTGAGGTCATTAAGTTTTTTGAGAACAACGACCCCCTTGCACTTTTGTTAGGAAGGACTTGGATTGAAAAATACCAGACTCGAAGGAAAGAAGAAGAGTAAGCTCTAGAACAAAAAAATCAAGAATTAAGATATTTCATGGCTAAGAGAATAACACGCTTAATAAAAGAATAAGAGGACAAGTTGAAGCAACTGAGGGCCAGAGACCTAACTGTCGAAGTTGAAAGAATGCAATAATACTTAGAGTACTTATCCATATAGGAGAGTAGAGCATCTACTCCAAAAAAAACAAGCGAAGAAGTATTACCCTCGAACCCTATGAAAGATCCTCAACAGTGCGAAGTTACTATGCCAAGAGGAGATAAGAACAAGAATAGAAAGAGGAATTCAAAGACGCAGATCATAGGAAAGAAAGCTAGAAAACTCAATAAGAAGAAAGAAAAGCTAGAAAAATTGCAAGAGGTTCCAGAGAGGACTTTGCAGAAGGAAGGCTTGCAGAACTCGAACTTCGTCGGAATAGCAGAGCAGTGCAAATTGGCACTTTGCCACGATGGAGCAATATAACCATTGGAGGCATCCCGACCGTTAGCATGACTCTCTAGAATGGCTAGAAATGCAGTTATTGCTGGAAAGATCACCGTTGGACCATTGGGACCATGCCATAATGGATGGAATTGAATTGATTGAGGCACTCCTACCCATTGGAGGATTCCATTACGATGTTGTCTAGTTATTTCGTCACATGTCTCACTGAGAACACTTTTGCCAGTTATGATTATTCGAGCCCACAGAGAGATGACTATTACTACGCTTTTCTTATTGAGACCTTGCCATCCGTTCTTCTACCTTGATTATTTGTTCACCGACCTGAGATATCAGATCTCGAGCGTGTATGTCGGGTGAATTTAGTGTAGTAGAGAAATCTGTCAAAGAGATTCTGATAGACCTCATGGCTAAAAAGGTCATGTCCGCAGAAGCACAAGCTTCGTCGATAAAAGGAGTGCAAGCCTCCCCATCGACTGCATGTCGATCTAGGCCCTCCTGAACTGCAACAGAGAAATGAACCAAGCATCGTGATGACTTGGCGAATGCGAAGCTCATCCCATCAATCCTACTCGACTACATCCCGCCTCTGGATGGCATGGTGAGTCGTGATAGAATCCCGAGGGACTTTGACTACACATTAATCACTGCGTACCTCCCGAAGGGGATACGCGCAATAGGACCACAATTGGAGAGGATTATGACATTGAAGATAAGTGACTTCAACTTGGGAGATCGAAAAAACTATGGAATACTCGCACCACACAAGTATTTGACCAAGACAGCAGGGAAGAAGTCGAAAATAATCCTCCAGCCGTGGACCATGGACATCACAAGATCGACCATCCTCAATGTAATGAAGTTACCACACTTTGACAGACATCAGGAGGTTAACGCATGCGTTAAACTCCTGATGTCGTGCTTCCATGTTGGTTACCTATGGTTGGATAGGCGCATCACAGTAGATCTGAAGCTGATCCACCGGATCACTGGATTGAGCATGCAAGGACTAGAACCACATGACTTTTACCCAGGAAAGGCTGCAGATCATGCCTTGACACAGACAATAAAAGAAACATATGGTTATGTGGAGAAGGGGAAGTGGGGATATAAGGTAGCCTCCATCCATAATGGCACAGTGCGCCTAGATTTCCAGCTGATCGCTGGTAAGCTCGTCAGGAAGAACAGGCCAACATAGGTCATGAGGTTTGTCATCGACCTTGCAAGAAAATGTGTTGAACGGATGCAAATGAACTGGGCAATCTACCTCATCAAACAGTTAGAGCAAGACTACCGTGAAGCTTAGGATCAAGGCTATGAGTTTCATTTTAGTTGGCTGCTGATCCTCATTGCCTTCATTGCTTGGGAGATGTTAGAAGGAGTGACCTTCCCTGAAATTGAGCCGTCCAAACCACTAGCTGCGAAGTTCACTATGCTCTGGTATTCGAGCGACATGGAAAAAAAAATGGTAGTAAAACATAGTGTTCCACACCTATTATCTATAGCTGAAGAGGGCCATTGAATCTTTCCCTTGCATGATGCCAAATATGCTGCATCGGTTCAGGCCACTTGCGAAGTTTCGCGTAGACAAGCACTTCATTTATATCACTGCGCGCGAAGACGAATAGATGAAGAGCTCCAGTCCTATTACAAAATCACAGAGGAGGACATGGAAGAAATAAACAAGGAATGGACTGTAGAGTTCCTTGTACTAGTTGACCAGGCAGAACTCTCCGACCTCGACCTCATCGGAAGCCCTATGGTCACTCGGGAAGAATATGATGCACCAATCAACAACAAGAATAAAAAGAAGGAAGAGGTACAGGAATTGAGAAGCACATCAAAGGAAACAACACCAGATTCACCTATAGGGGGAGGAGTTGATGAAGTATATAAAGAAGAGGATGAAGGGGAAGAAGACAAGCATAAGCAGGGTGAAGTAACACCGCCTAAAGATCCAATGATAGAGACAAAAACATCCAAGAAAAGAAAGAGTTTCCTAAAGAAACCTTCATTGCAGAAGAAGTCAAAAGTCAATAAACCCCCATTCCACACTGTGCTCATGGTGGATGAAATTGACCTTATCATTTCTGATGTATCAGATACCTCAGAGGACATCTTGCAGTGAAGCGAAGCCAAAAAGGAGGCAATGTTTGACAGGATCGAGGTGAATATCAAAGGGGTACAACATGCTCTTTATTCGAGTTGCGGAGTGCCTATTGTGCCGTTGTCAGCAAGGGACATAGAAGTAGGAGATGAGTCTGCCCAGCTATGCAGAATAGTATACTCGACAGAGGTTCACCTTCATCGTGTCCAGGAGGAAAAATAACAGGCCACAAAGGCCTTGAAGAAAGCAAAGGAGGAAGCCATAGAGCAACGTTGGGTTGCACAACAAGAAAAATATGGCCTCCAAGAAAATTTTGCAGAGGATAGAGCGTAGATCCAGAAGGAGAAATAACATTTGATCGCAGAACAAATGGGAGTTAAAGAAGCAATTAGAAGAGAACTTCGCTCTGTGACGGGCCTAGCACAGATGGAAGAAGAAACTGCTGAGATCTAGGTGGGGAAGCTCATTGAATCCATTCAACAACTCCAAGCATGAATTGCAGAACTGGAACTACAAACCGTGCCAAGCACTCCGCAGGAAGTGAGAGATCAGAGAGAGGAAACTGCCAGGAGTGAAGTCGAAAGAATCAAGGCATTGGCATTGGAATGCAAGCAACTCAGTAGTCGAAGTGCACAGACCTACGAGCACCTTACAGAGGACCCAGAAATAAGGACATTAGAGTCATAGCTCCAGGAGGCAAAGCAATATGCAACAACAATGCGAGCACAATTGAAGCTATTGTCATTGGTCGAGAGGATGAAAAGGTCACAGGAACAACACACAGTTCAACAACAGGTCCATGCCATCCAGAGTAAAGTCATGGAAGTGACCCAGAGGCTCCAACCAGTGCAGGATAAATATTGTACACTTTTGAGGAGATTGAAGGACAAGGTGCATAGCTAGAACAAGTATTCACCATTGTAGAACAATGCTTGGAAGGACCGGTGACTGAAAAAGTTATTCAAGAGTTCACCGAGCATGAGGCTATGGCGAAGCAGCAGGTCGAGGACTTAAAGGCAGAGTTACCCAGATTAGAGTGACTCAGGATGAGTCATAGATGAGTGTTGGGGGAAATTTGGCCCTTGACCAGGTTTTTTGGAAACGCTAGTCATGTTTGACCAATTTTGGGGACTTTGACAGGCTGGTCGAAGACAGAGTGCCAGGAGAAGTAGAGATCGCGGGATCTCACCCCCTTTTGCAGGATTTTTGGGATTAGGGTTTATGTAACGGGTATGTGATGTTGGCCCATGGGTTTAAGCATGTTTAGGCCCCATTTGTAATGTATAGATAGATATCTAGGTGATGTAATAAAGAAGGGGATTAGTAGAGAGACCTAGTAGAATCGGCTTGGTGCAGAGCTGAAGGCTTTGTGCATACTATGTGTTAAGACTTGCAGAGCTAAGTGAAAGTGATTGTAAGAAGCTTGTGTGCAAACTGTGTAAGAAGGCCTTGCGTTGTGACCTAACTCGGGGAAGGAGGATATGGTGAGGTGCGTGCATATATCCTGTCCTATGCGGAGTTGGTTTTGATACTCTGTTCATGTAAGGAGATTGACATAAGATAATAAAGAAGACGAAGAGTTGGTGGATGTAGCCCCATGCTAGGGGTGAACCACATATATCTCGTGTTATGGTTTCTTTGTGTGATTGATGTGATTTATGCTTAGTGTTGTCATATTTATGTATGTTAGATGCATCTGATATAATATCTTAGTGCTTAGTAATGTGAATGAATGCTAGATCTTCTCTATTTCTATGTGCTAAGTGCTTGGATGTGTTAGATCTTGTTGAATACTGTGCTGTTCTGTAATTAGGGTTTTACCTGCGATGTGAATAAGGGTTAAATGATAATGAATGTTAAATTCTAAGTTCTCTATTAAGTACTATAATCACAAATATCTGTCCTAGCTAGCTTGCATACACTTGAGTCCTGCAACCCCCTTGCCTTTACCTTAGGTGAGACTTCATCTGCTTCATAGGTGTTGTCGAAAGGGCTGGTAGTTAGGGTTTTGTTGGTGTGTTGTTGAAGTGTTGAACCCTAGGTCTGCCCCTGTGCCAACAAGCATCCAGATAAGTCTTGATCTCATGTTCAACAATGCTAGGGTCGATCCATGGCATCTCTTCGTACTACCAAGCGAGTATGTCACAAAATTATTTGAAGAGATCGATGTAGATTTGAATTTCTTCAGGTGAATAATCTGCATCGATATATACGTTTTCAATTTTTCTAGGAATTCAAGAGATGCTGATCGTTATGGTAGGATACATATTCACCATGTTTACTTCGGCATAAATACCATGCGTATCTAGTGGAACCACAACGTGATCATCCATCTCACTCAAGGTAGATCTAAAGTCATCTTGTTCGATCCTAAGAAGTTCTGGGAGGAAGTAAGAGTGATGCTACATATCATCCCATGGCCTATTAGGACCATTCATAGAATATAATATGGCTTCATTCGAAGGTAAAGCATCATCTAGGAAATCATGCAAACAAAATAATTGGGTGGCCCATACAAGCTCTAGAACGGGATCCTCCTCGTCCATCTGCAAGGAGATAGGATCCGGGTCAACAATAGTGTTCATAATAGCTTGATACACAACCAATGAAGCTGACAGTGGCATTTCCATCCCAATATGTGACTGACCTTCACATGACATAGTCGGGGAAGGCAGGGTCCAAGAATCATTGAAATATTAAGCAAGGAAAGGAACAAATCTCATTGACGATGAAGACCCACTGGAAATGGAATAAATATGATGAATTGGTGCTATGAAATCAAAGGTACCCATGAGAGAGGAATACATTCTGACACCAATATCCTCAGTTGTCGGATGAGAATTGTTAATCACTGGGATCAAAGGTACAACTGATGCATTAGGACTAGCATGCGCAAAGGACAATTGATCAATCGTCACAATTTTCCCTTCGTGAGGAAAACATAAAGTGAAAAAATTATATGACATGACCACAGTCATGGCATAAGTACAATTACACCCTAGTAGTAAATTATAGTCAAGGGGCGCATCAACCACCTCGATATCAACCTCCATTGTATTTCCACCTAACTAGACCGAAAAAGCGGGAATAAATTTGTGGGGTCGAAATGAATGACCATCAAATGCAATCAACATAGTCATAGTTTGAGATATTTTCAGAGATCCAATGGCTTTCCAATAGGTTAGGGACATCATGCATGTTGCAACACCTTCATCAATTATAGTGCGTTTGATGGTATATTTCATGTACTCCACATGGATTTGAAAGGCCACGTGGTAAGGAAAGAGAGGCTTAAGATCCATGAATTTAAACTTAATAACCTTTGTGCCATACGGGTCTAGATATCCTAACACATATAACAAAGCAATCCTATGTGAAGTACATGTCTGGAGCACCTCCAAAGTCGATATCACACATGGGGTTTGAACTAGATCTTCGACAATCAAATAGTTCTGGGGAGTTCTGGCATTAGGATTGTGGGAATATCATTTTAGTACTCCTTTCAGAATACAAGGCAAAGGCTTTGGATTTTTGATCTGAAAAGGTGTTTCCATAGGAGGGGGAGACTCTAGACCCGTAATAGGTTGTGAAGAACCGTAATCACGATATTGAGTGGATACATCAATCTGAGACTTGACCATATTAACACATAGACGATCACCTTCATGTGTCGAGGGGTTTTGATTCCTACTCGATGCATTTTCAGTATTGGAGGACCTTGAAGCCATGTGTTGATTATGAGAAAATGGATTGGTCAGCACAATAGGAAGTTGAGATAAGAGCCTCGAGGCTTCCTCAAGTTTGGGGCATAGGTGGGTAAGGTGATCATATTTACAAAGTTTACAAGGAAACTTCACCTTCTGTTTTTCTTTCTTGTCCTCACCAAAATTATTATTCGATCTATCATTGTTAGTGTTTTCCTTGGATTTGTTATTATTTCTCCCACTCCTACGATTATTACCTCTTCCTTTCTTTCTATTCCCTCCTAGTTGCTGGTTACCATTTGGGTTGGTCGATGACTGTACAAAATGTACATCCACCGACTGAGTGGTAGTGGAGGA
The DNA here is from genome assembly GCA_009831015.1 of Picea engelmannii. Classification (NCBI taxonomy): domain Eukaryota; kingdom Viridiplantae; phylum Streptophyta; class Pinopsida; order Pinales; family Pinaceae; genus Picea; species Picea engelmannii. The sequence goes on along the minus strand of ML838388.1, from coordinate 57,285 downwards.
CGAAGACGAAGCTTGTCCTACTACAGACTGGCTTAGAGACAAATCCTTCAACTGGTTCATTGCCAAGCCTATAGAATTAGCATTTGCAGAGCCTATGATGTGTTAAAGTTTCTGCTATTATTAGGTTACTTTCAATTTACTAGATAACAATAGCATAGACAGGATCACTGAGAGAAACACAATCACAAGAGTACACAAGAATTTATCTTGGGAAACCCTCAAGGGGAAGAAAACCCAACGAAACTTCCTTAATATAGATAGCCAATACAACGCCAAGATAATGAACCAGACAACAAAGAATATCCAACACTGAGCAACACACATCTCTCTCTTCCTTCTTCCGGCAACCGACAACTGCAGCTTCCTTCAAAACTTGCGCACTAGATGAGTGAGCTGAGTGTGTGTCTAAATGAGGCACTGGTCTCTCTTATTTATACAGTTCTGGCACATGTGGAAGTGTTTCTTCACTGGCAGGGCCAACTTCTTCTTATGGGTGGTTATAACCACCTTTAATATATTCTGGGGCCTCTTTAATATATTCTAGGGCCGACTTCTTATTTAGCCTATTACAATTAGGGTTTGACCAATCCACAAAAGGGGATTTGGTCAATTACAATGACCGAAATTATCAATCCACAAAAGGGGATTGATCTAATCAATAATAAATATATTTTATCTTTATCCACAAAAGGTGATAAGAATATTCTTTTCAGTTACACAATATTTTAACACTCCCTCTTAATAAGAAAGATATTCTTTATCTTTTGACAGGTCACCGGATGTCAACATCAACTAGGTAGCGACATTCACTCGATATCATCATCAACTAGGAAACATGATCGATTAGATAATAGGAGGCATCAATATCTTCCACTTGGTCATATGGCATCATGATCACTGACTGACATATCTATAAATCATCGGAATTTTTGTTCTCTTTATCTTCGCGCAAAAGATACTCTTTCTTTCTTTTGTCTTCACGCAGAAGATACTTCTTTCTTATCTTCACACAAAAGATTTCTTATCTTCACACATAAGATGTCCTATGCATTTTTCCATTCCTTTTATGTTCTCCCTTCTCTTGTAGTCATCTATCTCACCCATCCACTGGGGAGGACTACTACCATAGCTTCACTCCTAGTCATCCAACATGAACTAGAGAAGCTAAGATGCTAGCCTGTGAAAGACTAGAATCCCTTTCCATGATCCACGCAGGATCACAACACAAACCTCAATAGCCAACTAACCATTCCACATGGTCAAGGTTTGTGTTCCAGGCTACTCAATCCTTGGCTAGAGGAGAGTACCTGCCCACTACCCCTTGGAGAAACATCCACATTCCTCTCTACGAGGGTGGTCACATCCCTCTCTACGAGGGTATTATAACATGTCCCTAGAGTATCCAAAACTCAACACTTGGACAGAGGCCAACCTTGGCAAATTTCTCATTCCCTTCTCTACGAAGGTCTACTTGTGGGATTTCTCATTCCTTCTCTACGAAGGTCTAGCTATGGGATCTAAAAAATCTCTTATGGTCCAAAATCTTTCAATGGTATAATACCATGCTACCCATTTGCTGGGCACCATCCATCTACTGGATAAATTTCATCTTGATCAAAATATTTGGGCACCATCCATCTGCTTTTCTAATTGCATCAAATCATGATCCTTCATTTCAAACTCGGAGACATGGCTCCCTCTTGCGCCAAGCTAATAGCTTCTAGTCATCATTCTTGAAGTTTTCTTCTTTAATATCCTGGGTGCCTTCTTGAGTTCAAATATTTCTTTCTTTTTGTCTTCATACCGGATCAACATGCTCCCTCTACATATATAAGAACGGTATTGGAGCAGCCTGTAGTTACCTGCATCTCATCCACTATATTTGAGTATCCATCTTTTTCTTCATCTTGAATATTTTTGTTCTGCATCTTTAGGAGGCTCCTGTTCCTATACGAATATCAAATATTGTCTGGTCTTCATTGACTGTCACCATATCATATGTCCTTGTCATGTTGTCTAACTTCTACAATTCACGGCATAAGTTCTTTCTTCCGAGACTTGTAAACTTACTTACAATATGCTTTCTTTGTCACTCTCATGAGTGATCATACATGAAATAAATATTTTATCTCTTTCTTCATCCTCTTCTTTAATACTTCCTTCATAAGTCTGCATAGACACTGAAGTAAAACGAGGTTAATTAACATTCTCACAAAAATCTAACTTGTAATGATAAAGTATTAAAGTAAACAAGATACTAGAAATAAACATGAATACTTATCTTTTGTTTTTGTGTGGGGAGGATCCACGGACTCCACTATTTGCTATCTTTCTTCAAATCAAATATCTTCAACTTAAAGTGCATAATCCTTAATTTCTGCTAAAGCTTTCTTTAAGGGAGGATATTCTTCTTCCTCTGCCACATGTGCTTGATGCTTTCTTTTCCCTTTTCCTTGAGGACAGTCCTAGGAAAAGTGTCCCAACTTTTGACAGTTGTAGCATCTGATCTTTGAAACATCTTTCTTATTTTCTGGAACTCTTACGGAGTTAGCTTCTTTATTGTTCCTTCTGAAGGAACTTCTTTTATTCTTTTGAACTATAAGATCTTCCTCTTTGTAAACAATTAATCTCTTCTGTTGGTCTGCAAGTCTAGATTCTTCGTGTGTGCAATCTGCCCATAACTTATCAAACTTGGGTAACTTGCTTCTTGCACACACTCCTTGTACAAAAGGAATCCAAAATGTTGGAAACCCATTTAGGGTTTTGGTTACAAGATCCTTGTCACTAATGACATATCCAATAGCTGCAAGCTGATCTCTGATCTGAGAAACTCTCATAAGGTAGGATGTGACAAATTCTGAGTTGTCCATCTTCATATTACGAAGCTATTTTCTTAAGGTAAGATTCTAGCTAATGTCTTTGCTTTCATGTAACCTATTGAGTGCTTCATACACTTGCCTTGCTGTCTGTAGTTCGGATATATGAGGGATCAAGTGATATTTTACTGAATTTGACATGATTCTCTTTGCTTTCTTTTCATTCTTCTTATGCTTGGTCTTTTTCTCTTCTTCATCTAGTTCTGGTACACCCACTGTAACATGTTCTAAGAGATCATTCTCATCTAGAATCATCTACAACCTATGCTTCCAAGATCTGAAGTTTCTAGATCCTTCTAGCCTGTCTTCTACCCTCATGTTGGTAGCCATTCTTTCTTGTAGAGGAAACCCTAGCCTTCTGGGCTATAGAAATAGTAAAAAAATCAAATTACTTGGATCTGAAAACTGAACTCACCAAAAGATGCGCTGGACTGAGGCGAGTAGCCTGATGTGTTTAGATTTCAGAAAATCCAACTTTTACCCCTCCAAACTTGATCTGCAAATTTTTGGACTGGTGCTTCTGGTTTTTTGGTACTTCTAGTACTTTGGTACTTCTGGTACTCTGGTTTTCTGGTACTTTGTGAAAACTAGGGTTTCACTTTTCGGGAGATCTAGCCACTGAAAATGTGCGCTGAAGATGCCAAAATGTTCCTTGAGGTAGGGCACACCTTTCTAGATGGATTTGGAGCTGAAAACCTTCTTCAATAAAAATCCCTAATTTTCATGTACGACAACAATGACGTTTTTCTTTTTCCTGTGAAAGATGCTCTCTTCAGCTTAGCTCTGATACCATGTTAAATTTTATGCTATTATTAGGTTACTTTCAATTTACTAGATAACAATAGCATATATAGGATCACTGAGAGAAACACAATCACAAGAGTACACAAGCATTTATCTTGGGAAACCCTCAAGGGGAAGAAAACCCAACAAAACTTACTTAATATAGATAGCCGATAAAATGCCAAGATAATGAACCATACAACATAGAATATCCAACACTGAGCAACATGCCTCTCTCTCTTCCTTCTTCCAGCAACCGACAACTGCAACTTCCTTCAAAACTTGCACACTAGATGAGTGAGCTGAGTGTGTGTCTAAATGAGGTGCTGGCTTCTCTTATTTATACAATTCTGGCATGTGTGGAAGTGTCTCTTCACTGGCAGTGCCAACTTCTTCTTCTGGGTGGTTATGACCACCTTTAATATATTCTGGGGCCAAATTCTTATTTAGCCTATTACAATTAGGGTTTGACCAATCCACAAAAGGGGATTTGGTCTATTACAATGAATGACATGATCAATCCACAAAAGGGGATTGATCTAATCAATAATAAATATATTTTATCTTTATCCACAAAAGGGGATAAGAATATTATTTGTAGTTACACAATATTTTAACATGATGCCATCGACTTGAGGCTCATACTTTTGTCTAGGGTCATAATTTGACAGTGACGCGTCAGGAAGAATTTCATATAACATACTATATTGAACATATTTGAGGTCGAATTGCTAGGCTTTGAACATAGCTTCTTCCTTAGATGTTATTTCATATGTATAGACATCCTTCGAAATATAAGGTAATAAGGACTTAAAGAACCACTCCAACATGAACTCTGGAGGAATGTAGGCTTTAATCAACCTCTTCCATCTATGCCACTCTTGGATATGGTTTGAGATATGTGTGGATTTATCTTGGCAGAGGGCCGACATAAGTTCTATGATGATGTCGTAATGAACCAACAACTTGAAGTGGTTGAGAAAGACCAAAACCATCTGATTAAAATTTCTGCATGTTCCCCCTGGTAGCTCAATGTACCATTTCCCCGCAACCCCCGTGAGGGTGCGTTGAAATAATCTCAAACAAATATAATCGTCATTAAGAGGATTGGATGGGCACCAAATATGAAAAGTAGTAACATGATCACCCAGATCCTCACTAGTATTTCCCTAAAATTTCAGAATGTTCGAAGGAATCTTGGTGGGGACAGGGGGCCATGGCGGATCATTGCACACTGAGTCATTCATTAATTTTGACAAATCTAGAAAATTAAGCGTGTCTAGAAAAGGGAGCCGAGGTTGTGGCATTTGATCCCATGCTCCAAGGAAAGATTGGTGTTGAGGGATTTTAGACCATCCAGGGTTCTGATAAACACCATGGGCTTATACGGTAGGGTAATATCCTCCTCCAAACTGATTCATAAGAGGTTTTATGGGCACCATACTTGTAGGGATGACATAATGAAGGTTATAAACATTGCCCCCAGTTGGAGAGGCTTCAAGCTGGGGTTTTCCCATAGCATGAAATTGACTCCCTCCAGGTGGAAATTTGAAGGATAGAGGTGGATTCGTCATAACAAATGTGTTCATCAAAATCAGTGTGGAGGAGGAAGGAGGAAAGGACAAAACATAGGAGGTGGATTGTCTGCATGGTTGAGTAATCCATCCAAAAGCATTGAGACTAGGATTAGACCCAAAATAAAAAGGAGGTTGACCCCCAACTGTAGGATTCGTTTGGGGAATTTTACTTCCACCAAACGAGAGAGGAGCATGTAGAGGGACCATGCCGACAAGTCCAAAACTAGGATTTGCATCAGTCATTGGAATGGAGGATGAAAGTTATGATGTCATATTTGGCATACCAAAAGAGAAAGGGTTAGAGACTGAAGGTATGGATTGAGAATTGTATCCAGGCATACCAAAAAGAGACCTGAAAGGGTTTGTTATTATGGGTTTAGTAGCAACCACATACTAGATAAGAGTAAGGGTGGGAACCTCCGACACTACAACCATCACAAATGAAGGAGTCGAAGGAACCCCATTAACTACAATAGGTATATGAGTCGAGGGAATCCCTGTGTCAATCGTACTCGACTTAGTACTCATACTTTTATATCACAAGTCTAGTAGGTGGAGATATGTGTACCATGTTTAGTAACTTTACGCCTTTGAGAAGGAACAGACTCAATATGTGGTGGTAAATTTAACAAATGGCGAGACTTGCCATGAAGCTGGTTTGGCTGCACGATGAATTGGAACTCGAGATATAAAACCAAATCCTAGGGCCAACTAACAATCGGAGAGCACACCAAAATAAACAA
>ML838388.1:38200-50274 GCA_009831015.1 Picea engelmannii | reverse complement strand
AAACTTCTCTTATGTCTCCTTGCTCAAGCTCTAAGTCAATGGATACTTTCTTTATTATATGTTGGTGAGGAACACAAACTGAGATCTAATCATTGTGTGGTTTAATTTTCTTCACCACGCCTCTAGTAATCCTTTAGGCAATATATGTTAATGACAGATTTTATTGCTGATGTACTCTTTACACAGTCATTTTTTCATGACTTATTTGAATGAGAGATTAATAGTTTGTTCCCCTTGATTTCTTGTAACAATTTCAAAACTTTATTGATTGAACCCATGCTAACCTAGGGAGTCAACCCAATTGTCATTTATCATCCACAATAAAAATTCTAAGTAAACTATGGTGTTAAAGACTTATGTGAGGATTTTTAGGATCTCATTTGACTTGCTTGACCATTTTACAAAGACTTTTCCACAAACAGTAAGAAAAAATTCAGTTGAATATTAGATTCAAAATGAAGTAGCAACTTGAGGTGGTATAAGTAGGTCATGGCATACCTTCCCCCACACCAATATATTTGCATGTACTCATGCAAAAAAAATCCATCCTCAAATATTCAAAAAATATAATAGATTCCATAGTTTTTCAACAAGGCCCTGCAACATTTACAAAAATGTTCAAATCCCCCCTACCCTGTTTCTCATTTTAGTAAGTTTGCGCTTTAGATATATATTTCCCACATTAATCACCTGAGATTTCTTGTATTACTTCTTGGCCTACTGGTATAATTTCTTATTGGGGGCATGCATTTCATCCCGGAGCTTTGCACTTTGCATTTCAATTTCTCTTTCTCCTCTTTGACAAACTTGTCTAATATAGCATATTATTGTAACTCCTCTTTCAATTTCTTATTTCCCCTTTTTATAATTTGAAAAAGGCTGTATGATTCATAGAAATTGAAGAGGCTAATCCTTCTGATGTTTTATTGCCATATTGAGATGCAAATGATACAAAACTTTGAGGATTTGAATGCTTAGTTATTTTCATCTTCTTTGGGGCTATACAAACATCTGAGGGTTCTTTTGTACTTTCCTTTTCAAATTATAAGACAAATGTATATTTTTTGATCATATGTTGTAGAGGAGAAGGAACCAAATTCTGGTCAACACATACCTTTTGTTATCGTGCCATACTACTATTTATTCTTTGAGCTACATGTTCTTTTGATGAAGTCTCTTCTATTTTTCTTAATTTCCTTTTACGTCCCCAAAATAGGAAACCCTTAGTTCCAAGGTCTTCATTATGCTATTGACTGAATAAATCTCGACTTAGAAAGTCGTCCATATGTGTTATTTTGACCATATAGTCCTATCTTCTCGTATTAAATACTTATGAAGAACCACTAGGTTTTTTTTTTCATTCATCCTTGAGCCCTTCGCGAGGTATCCCTTTAGACCAATCAACTTCATGAAATTCTTCCTTCAAGAATAAGTTACAATCTTGGTGTTTTACTAATGTGTTTTTGAGCCATTTTTCTCCTTCCCTAGGAAGAACCGTGACCTGAGCTATTGTATTCTCTAAAAATTCCATGACTGGATCACTTAATTGGACACCTCATCCATTAAAACCTCTTGCAAACTAAATCGAAACTTGATCGTCAAAACCCTAAAACTTGGCAAAGAAATAATGCCATCAACTGTCCTAAACATTGCTTTACATGCATTGTATTCTGGCAAGGATTATAAAGCATGCATTGTTGTTGGATAATAAAATTCAACCACCATCATTACCACATAAAGAGAAACCCTGATTCTATACTCTTGAACTTTGACAAGCACAACCAGATGGTCAAGTTATTGGAATTGATCAGTGGTTTCAAGGGTATACACAATTTGGTTTTGGAACGATATGGATATAACTCATTTGGAATCCCTTCAATGATTCCAAATGTGTCTCAATATTAAAATCAAGAGTCAATTTTATGCATGTTCATGGATAATGATAGAAGTGTTGGGATTGTTTATAAGATAGGGGGACAATTATACATGCAGTTGGAGGATTTATTAGATAATCATGTAATGAGCAGTCCTTAAGACATGAAGACAAGCATAGGTATATAAATGACATCATATGGTCGATAAGATATAGGTTCATGGAAAAAAAAAACCTAGAGATGGCGGCGACCTCCTCTGCAGCTCCGCACGCCTCTTCGCATGAGCTTGGCCCTCACTAGAGCTCGCCCCCCAATCGTCCCTATGTTCGACGCTCGGGTGACCCCTCCAGCTCCCCGTCTGGAGCTCCTCCCTCCTCTACTCAGCCACATCCTCCGGAAGCAGCGAGAGGTGCTTCCTCAGCCACCCCGTTTATTCCATCTCCGCCCTCCTTCAAGGACGCGGTCCAAGGACGCTCCTCTGGATTTTTTCCTGTGGTTTGTGAAGCTCCGGACCTAGTGATCCCTGTACCTCAGGAAGCGGCGGACTGCGAGATTTTTTTTAGATCTAATGCTCTATTTTGCAGGTTTAACAGCTACTGGCCTCGCCTGGCGGATCTGCATTCTTGGATTGCTACAGAATGGACTCCCCTCCTCGACTTCAAAGCTCACGTTCGCCCCTGTGTTAAAGGTTTCTTCGTCGTTATTTTTGCCTCCACTAAGGATAGAGATTGATCTTCAGCTCTGGGCCCTGGTTCTGGGGCAGGTCGGGTCTATCTCTGTAGCTCTGGATCCCTTCTTTCGACCCCTCCTCAACTTCCATCCCTACGACCCCCGTGTGGGTAAGGCTCCCTGGTCTGCCTATTCACTTATGGGGGGATTCTTCTCTTAGCCATATTGGAAACGCTCTTGGAAAGTTTCATAGCAGCAGTTCGGAAACCAAATGTGGCTTCACTACCTATGCTCGGATCTGTGTAGAGATGGATTTCAGTAAAGGATTCCCAGCGCAAATCACTCTTCAAGGGAAGAATTATTCTTGGATGCAGAAACTAGACTACGAGAATCTGCAGTTTAGGTGCAGAAATTGTTTTGAAACAAGGAACTTATCCATCAAATGTCAGAAGCTCCCTGAGAAAAATAGAAACCCCAAGAATCAATGCAAAGCTACATGGTGGGTCGGAGCTCTTCCTGAGCATCAAAGCATAGAACCGGCTAATGATACTTCAAGTGAGGAAGATTCAGAGATTGTTCCACAGAAAACAGAACAAGTCTCCTTTGTTCAAGAGCCACAACCTCCTTCCCCTAAAGAGCCCAAGGGGAATGACCAGGCAGAAATCATAATGCCAGGGATTTGTCAGCCCGAACTCCAGGTCTCAAGCTGGGCATATTTAGAAGATGAAGAAATCCCTGACTCAACTGATGAAGAAGGCCCTCCACGTCCGAAGGAAAGCCACCCTCTTCAAAGAAAAGAATGGCAGACAGTGCCAAAAAGGAAAAAACAAAAAAACTTTCAAGTTAGAAAGGATGTAATGACTCACAGTCGAACCGGGTCACTGAAATAATGCTAAAACACAGTGCTGGACATAAGTTGAAACAGTGCTGGAGCATATGCTGAAACACCACTGGAATTGCTGAAACAATGCTGAGTCATATGCTGAAACAATGTTGAGACAGATGCTGAAACAATGACTGGAGTCTCGACAATTAACTTTATACCAGTTCTTTTTGAAGGCGTACATGATCTAGTTTAGTTCAAAATTCTATAGCTGTAGAAGTAGAATGGATCAGAAAGACATGCCCAAAGAAATTCGAGGCCATTTTGTAATCGATTCTGTGGCTAGACCACCCCATTAATATATTCTATAACCGTTTCTGTAAAAAAAAAAAGATATAGGTTCATGGATAATCATGATAGAGTATGGTATGGGTAATATGCCACATGGGTAAACAACGAGGATTTAGATGCTAAGGCAATGTGGCATAAGAGTGTATCGTGTGAATATAAGGTAGGTGTATATATAAAGGGAAATATAAATGGATGCAATCGAAGTGATATAGAGGTAAGGTAGAGGGATATGGATAAAGTATATGAGTGTTTGATGTAGACCCCCTCCCACTCCTGGGGCTCGCACGACCTCCCAGTCTAGGATTGTTCAAATTTGGAGATGGATCAGCTCTTGGGCCCCTGCTGAGCCCCCAAAATATTACACAGGTACTTTTTCCTTCCTCGCGCCTCAAAACAACTAGTGAGGATCCATCATGTGGCTTCGGGCTGAAACTGTGATCCAAACTCTCATTTTCAACAAAATTCAACAGTTTCCCCTTTTTTCCCAGCCAAAATATGAACTCCAGGCACTTCGGGCTCCGAGATTTTCAGCACCACACTTTCCAATTCCTATGAATTCATGAACGGGCGAACTGTCAAACACCTACGGGATCGCCGACTCCCACTTTTCGCCAATATCTATGGCTCATAGAGGACTTCGAGAATTTAGGCTTTGACCGTTCCCCCTGCTCCAATTATTCAAACCTGCAAAGTGCCGAACACCGAATTGGTAGATCTGACTTAGGAGATTTCGAAACACACAACACCTTCAATCCCCTAGAGTGTCAAACTGGAGAAATCACAAAGGGGTTAAATCGACGACCCTCCAACTCCTCAACATTCAAGGACTCAGATATTCTTTGGGAATCCGACCTTCAGGAGTTCCCAACTGCTAACACACTCAATCCTTCGTAGTAACGAACCCCCCAAACCTGTAGATATAACACCACACATCGACTAAAATCAATGACCCTGATCCTCTTCGGGACTCCTGGATTTGAGATTCCTGGATATCTGTTGCTTACGATACCTTCAAACACCGAATTAATGGAGGGTCTAATCCCTCGCCACATGTCCACTCCGATCAACAGATAGGATATTCTCCAAGACTCTAGACCTCGGGAGTTTCGGTATGCTAACCAATTCAAATCTCCGGAGTTCCAAGTCTCCAGACTGTAGGATATGCTGCCACATATCCTCCTCCAATGGACGATTGGGATGGACCCTGGCCTTCGGGCCTCTAGGAGTCCTCATGACTCTACACCCTTCTTCCTTTGAACCCTGAACTAACGAAGTTCAGATATGTGCTCCATGTGTCCTTGCTCAATCAACGATCAAGATTAACTTCGACTACCAACTCTTCGGGAGTTCTCGACTCACCTCAATCCAATTCCTTCGAAGTTATATACCTCTAGTCCTCTAGATATGATAACACGTGTCTCATGCACCAACGATCAGGATTCACTTCCCTGTTCAGAGCTTCCAGACCATGGGATCTATTGACACACGTCCTCTCCTATGAATGATCTAGATTCACTATGCTCTTCCTAGCTTCAGGTGGATTGAATGCTCCACACCTCTTATCTCCCAGATTTTCGGTCATCCTAACTGTCTGCAGCCTTCCGACACATGTCCTTGCTAATGGACGGTCACAATTCACTTTAGACTTCGGGACTTCGGGAGTCTCGTCCCTGCTGCACTTGAGTATGAAAAACCTCCAGACCTCCAAAGTCCAAAGGACTTCTAGGATTAAAACATGCACTACTTACCTGGATCTGACATCTTGTGATCCACACACTCAGATCTAATGGATGATATATGTTCTCCTCCTATGCGCTCTTCCTCTAGTCTGTACTTTGATCTAATGGTCCAGATTACTTCTGAAAATTGATCTGACAACAACTATGGCTCCTCCTCTGCTGTGTCCGTGCTTTCCTTCTAGTGAAGGATTCTTTGATAAATTTCAAAGGCTACGACCCTTGATCTCCTCGAGCAACTCTTTCTACTTGGCCTCTTCTTGCGCTACACCTCCTGAGCTTGAAATGATTAAAGTTAAAAGGGTCTCGGCCCTTTGTTCCTCCAAATGGTTTCTCGTGCCCTCTTTTCACTCACGCTCTCCCTCCCGAGCTTTGTCACTTGAAAAAGTTGACCTCTGGCACTCTCCCTACACCCTCTGAAATTCTAGAGACTCCAGACTTGAATATTCTTCTGAAAATTTTCCTATGTGCTTCTTGCACTTTCTCCCAAAATATGACCCTTAAAAGGTCCTTGAACTTTGCACACCTTGCAGGATTTCTATGCACACTTACACTAAATCTCCTAATATTTGAATTCTGAAAAATTCACTTGTGCACACCTTGTGCTCTATGTGCAGACTTGCACTGATCCCCCTGAGATTTACCTTATGGTGTGCCCTCTTGGAAAACTTCTCACATAACTCAAAATAGAGTTCTCGTGCACTCCTTGTGCCTTCTCAATGTACTCCTTACAGAGCCTCCTTCCTTAGAGTGTTCAATAACTCTGTTGTGCTTTTCGCTTGCACAATCTCCTCACATAAATCAAAACCGAGTCCTCACGCACTCCTTGTGCCTGCTCAATGCACTCCTTGCAGAGCCTTCCTCAGAGTGTTCAACAAATATGATGTGCACTCCTTGCACAATCCCTTATGAGATTTAAAATGATTCTGGTGTGCTCTCCTAACACACTCTTCTCTAAAATTGAAATAGAGTTCAAGTGCACTCCTTGCAATGGCTTCACAAAGTTTTTCAATTAATATGGTGTGCACTCCTTACACAAGCCTAAGAGCACATAACTACTTAGAAAACTGCAGATAGGGGAATATATCTAATTACTTCAAAGGAAAACATTACAAGCATCCATGGAATTCATAAACACATAGAAAAAATTCAGAGAACAAACATTCATCATACAAATAAACACACAAAGATTTGTATGCATGAAAAATTGCTCTTTGCCTTAATATCTGAATGGTCTGTACAATGTTTACAAGGCTGGACTAAAAAAAAGTATTCAACTCTTTTCCTCTCCTTTCTTGTTCTCCTTAACAACTAAATCTAATTGACTAACTAATGAATTTTGATACAATGATATTTTTTACAAAAGAGGGGCTCCTCGAGCCTTCCCTCCAACTACCTACTCACATTAAATTACATTTAATGGACATCTAGTCTGAATCATATATAGATCCATCTACTTGTCATCCATTAAAGGCAACTTCACATGCATACTGTACAATACACATGGGCTCGACTTTCTCTGAGATTTACAGACTTTAATTTCTTTGAATTGCATTAAATTTTTTAATTAAGGTTCAAAATGAGAGGGTTGACGCCTCTCTTCGCTTGGAATTTTTTCCCTCCAAGTGTGCTGATGTGCTGTCCGCTGACGCATTTTATGAGGTGGAGCGATGCTTCTACATCATACTCCCATTCTAGAAAAAAATCATGAGCTCCTGCTCATGGCTGCCCTGCTGCTGTTGTTGAGATCCTCCAGGGTCCCAAACTTGAATTTGGAGCTGTCCTTCTGCTCCTCTTCCTTTCTACTACTGTTGTTGCTATCTTGTTTCTTGTATAGGGTATTCTCTATTCCAACTCTCTCTATTTTTGGCTGCCTTCTTTGCTTCTTCCAGCATCAATCTCCTTATCTCCTCTATTTCTTTGTTCAACTGGTCCACTGGCTGGCTCCTCTTTTGCAGTCTGCTCTGCTGCCGAATCTCCTCTTCATAAATCTCCAACTTAACTTGTTGGATGCACTGAATATTTTCTATTAACCTTTCTCCCATGGATTCTAGTTCTTCATATATATCAACAACATCCATGATTTCTTCTTCTCTCTCCTCTATTGTAGGTTCCAATCCTACACTCATCTCTTGCTCATCTCTTTTGCTGAAATTTTTGAGCAATTCTGCTGAATGATCTTCTTTATTTCTCCCTTGGGAAGATTTCTAATGTCTTCTATTTCTCCTTCATGACAGTATTTGTTGACTGTATTTCCTCTTATACACTTTCAACACGTGCACTGGCCTCTACTGGACTGCTTGGTAGGAATATCCCAATTCCCCCAATCATTGGAATGCATTTATGATCCTCCTCCTCTGTCAACACTTCTTGCTGATATAAAATATCCTCTTATCTCATGAGACTATCATATAGTCTCACCTCATTCTCCTTGCCCTCATGGTAAGATAATTTTTCACTCTTGTCCTCCTGTCATTTTGCGATATCTTCTACTGATCTCTTCTCATTTCCCACCTGGCAATATGAAATTTCACTTCTGTCCTCCTGCCAGTCTACGAGATCCTCAACTAATCTCTCCTCCTCATTGAGTTTCTATCCTACCTATGGTTTACAAATGTAAACCACCTCCTCCTTTGTGTCACTGAGGGTTTCAACATGCCTCAACCACCTCTTCAGTACCTTCTTTTTCCTCCTAGCAATTAATTGCTGGACGAGCCACTTTTCTTTCTGCTTCATGGGCCACTCATACCTCCATATTCCTCTTGCTTCCTGCTGCATATAAAACATCAGCCCCTCAAGTTATGCTCTAATCTCCTTGAGCTCTTGGTCCATATGCTCTTTTCTCACCTGCTGGCAGTCTCTTATTTGACCTTCCTTCTAGCCTTCAATATCCATTTTCTTTTTCTGATAGAGATAAATTGTAGCTCTGATACCACTTGATGGTATCAGAATAGAACCTTTTTATCGCTCTTATACCACTTTATGTAGACCCCCTATGACTCCTAGGGCCCACGCGACCTCCTCATCTAGGATAGTTCAAATTTGGAGCTGGATCAACTCTCGGGCCCTTGCTGAGACCACAAAATCTTACACATGTCCTTTTTCCTTCCTCGCACCTCAAAATAACCAGTGAGGATCCACCATGTGGCTTCAGGATGAAACTGTGACCTAAACTCTCCTTTTCAACAAAATTCAACACTGGCCCTTTTTTCTCGACCAAAATATGCATATGATCATAGGATCAAAACCAGGCGATAACCAAAAGGCACTAATTCGGAACTCCAGGCACTTCAGGCTTCGAGAGTTTCAACACCACACTTTCCAATTCCTCTGAACTCGTGAACGGGAGAATTGCCGAATACCTATGAGATCAACGAATCCCACTTTTTGCCAATATCTACGACTCACAAAGGACTTTGGGACTTCGGGCTTCAGCCATTCCCCCTGCTCCAATGCTTCAAAACTACAAAGTGCTGAATGCCGAATTGGTAGATCAGACAACTGTCTTCACATCACAGATCAATGGTTCACACTTACTCCAGGATCGGGGACTTCAAAGCTTTTCAAACACACAACACCTTCAATCCCCCAACGTGCCGAACTGGAGAAATTGTGAAGGGGTTAAACTGACGGTCCTACAACTCCTCAACATTCAACGACTGAGATATTCTTCGCGACTTCAGCCTTTGGGAGTTCCCAACTACTAACAGGCTCAATCCTCGGGAATATCAAACCCTCAAGACCTCCATATCTAGCACCATGTGTCCAATGAAATCAATGGCCTTGATCCTCTCTGGGACTTCTGGCTTCGAGATTCCTGGCTATCTGCTGCTTGCGATACCTCCAAACACCAAATTAATAGAGGGTCTAATCACTTCCCACATTTCCACTCCAAAAAATGGATAGGATCTTCTTCGGGACTCCAGACTTCGGGAGTTCCATTATGTTAACACATTCAAACCTCTGGAGTGACAAGTCTCTGAACTGCAGGATTTGCTACCACGTATCCTCCTCCAATAGATAGTTGGGATGGAATCCATCCTTTGGGCCTCTGGGAGTCCTCACGACTCTACACCCTACTTCCTTCGAACCCCAAACTAACGAAGTTCATATCTGTTCTCCACGTGTCCTTGCTTGATTAATGGTCGATATTAACTTTGAATCCATTCTCTTCGGGAGTTATCGACTCAACTTAATCCAATTCCTCTAGAGTACTATACCTCCAGACCTCTGGATCTACTGACATGTGTCTCCTACACAAACGGTCATGATTCACTCTACTGTTCGGAGCTTTGGAAGTCTCCACACTTTGATGAATCTTGACCAAATTCGTCCATAGTATTGAGTCTCTAGATGAGTGGATCTACTAACACGTGTCCTCTCTGATGAATGATCCAACGTCACTCCACTCTTCAGAGCTTTGGGTGGATTGAATGCTCCACACCTTTGATCTCCTAGACTGCCGATCCTCCTAACTGTCCGCAACTTTCTCACATGTGTCCTTGATGATGGACGATCTTGATTCACTTTGGACTTCAAGACTTCGGGAGTCTCATCCCTGCTGCACTTGAGTATGAAAAACCTTCGGACATCCAAAGTCCAAAGGAATTCCAGGATTAAAACATACACTACTTACCTGCATCTGACGACTCACGATCGACGCGCCCAGATATAACGGCTAAGATCTGTTCTCCTCCTGCGTGCTCTTCCTCCAGTCTGGAATCTTATCCAAAGGTCCATATTGCTTCTAACAGGTGATTCGATGACATCTGTGGCTATTCCTCCACCGTGGCTTCATTTTCCATCTAGTGAAGGATTCTTTGATAAATTTCAAAGGCTATGACCCTTGATCTCCTCGAGTAGGGATGTCTGCTTGCCCTCTACTCACGCTACACATCCTGAACTTGAAATGATTAAAGTTCAAAGGGTCTCGACCCTTTTTTCCTCCTGATGGTTTCTTGCACCCTCCTGACACTCGCACTCTCCCTCCTGAGATTTGTCACTTGAAAAAGTTAACTTCTCATGCTCTCCCCGTGCCCTCTAAAATAATAAATACTTTAGACTTGAATATTCTTCTAAAAATCTTCCTATGCGCTTCTTACACTTTATCCTGAAATTTGACCCTTAAAATATCCTTGACCTTTGCACACCTTGCAAGGTTTCTGTGTACACTTACACTAACTCTCCTAAGATTTTAATTCTGAAAATTCACTTGCACACGCCTTGTGCTCTCTGTGCAACTTGCAAGGATCATCTTGATATTTACCTTCTGGTGTGCCCTCTTGGAAACCTTCTCAAATAACTCGAAATAGAGTTCTCCTGCACTCCTTGCGCCTTCTCAATGCACTCCTTTCAAAGCCTCCTTCCTCAGAGTGTTTAATAAATTTTGTCTACTTTTTGCTTGCACAATATCCTCAAAGAACTGAAAACTAAGTCCTCGCACACTCCTTGCACCTGATCAATGCACTCCTTGCGCCTGATCAATGCACTCCTTGCAAATCCTTCCTCAGAGTGCTCAAGAAATATGATGTGCACTCCTTACACAATCCATTTTGAGATTTAGAATGATTCTGGTATGACCACCTATCACACTCTTCTCTGAACTTGAAACAAAGTTCAAGTGCACTCCTTGCACTGACTTCATAGATTTTTTCAATTACTATGGTGTGCACTCCTTACACAATCCTAGGAGCCCAGAACTACTCAGAAAAATACAGATAGGGGAATCTATCTAATTCCTGCAAAGGAAAACATACATGCATCGATGGAATTCATAAACACACAGAAAAAATTCAGAGAACAAACATTCATCATACTGGATAAACACACAGAGATTTATATGCAGGAAAAAATGCTCTTTGTATTAATATCTGAATGGTATGTACAATAATTACAAGGCTATACTGCAACAAAGTCTTCAACTCTTTTCCTCTCCTCTCCTATTCTCCTTAGTAGCTAACTCTAATTGACTAACTAATGAATTTTGATACAATGATCTTTTTTAAAAAAGAGGGGCTCCTCAAGCCTTCCCTCTAGCTACCTATTCACATTAAATTACATTCAATGGCCATCTATCTCGAATCGGATCTAGATCCATCTACCTGTTATCCATTAAAAGTGACTTCACATGCAACATGTACAATACAAATGGGCTCATATTCTGTCTGAGCTTTACAGATTTTAATTTCATTGAATTGCATTAAATGTTTTAATTAATGTTCAAAATGAGAGGGTTGGCGCTTCTCTTCCCTTGGAATTTTTTCCCTCCAAGTGCGCTGATGCGCTGTTTTTTGACACGTTTGATGAGGTGGAGCAATTCTCCTGCATCAGTGTTTCATAATAAATTTCCATGTTTTTAATAATTAAAATAATTTAAAAACACACTCACCTCAGAATTTTCTAGTCCTCCATATGTTATAACCCTATGATTCATAGGATCATCTGTTGACTAGAAATTTCTCACTCTGGGTGTATAGGTTTGCAAATAATATTTCATCTCTGCAAATTATTTTCAAGGGAAACAATGCACAAAACCCACATAATGCACTTATCCTAAGTTTTGGAGCAAATATGACTTTGCGCTCACAGAGTAAAGACAACACATAAATGAACGGTGGAGAG
>ML838388.1:14604-32158 GCA_009831015.1 Picea engelmannii | reverse complement strand
CCCCCCCCCCCCCAAAAAAAAACTGCTTACCACCTCAGGGGGGTCCATAATACCGCTTTTCCGAGATTAAAACCACTTTTCTCATTTTTGCCTGTTTCATCATGTGTTCGTCCGAGGAAGTTTCTGGGAAAACGAAGATGGATTTTAAAAATCCGAGAGAGGTTTTTTCTCAGCATGGGATGAAGAACAAAAACCTCTCTCATGTTTTACAATGGATATATGAGTAGGGAGAATCGAAGCCATCTTCAAGGCCCATTTTTCCAGATTCTCAATTTTCCGTTACAGTCTCGATCTTGTAGGAGCTGTTACGGCCAGATGGAGATGAATTTGGAGAAACCGAAGGAGGATTTTGTAAAACACATGCCCATATACAATAAAATCGTTTAGTTTTCACCCATGTGTCATCATTGAAGAGAAAAACACGTCTGTTCGGACCCCTTTTTCGCATAAAACCGGTCCGTCTTTCATGGCAGTAAGTTCCAAATTTTGTGGGAGTGGTGGCTATTTTTGGCCGAGGCAGTTAAAACTGACTCTCAAAAACTGATGGGGAGGTCTATCCTATTTATCCAGAGGATTTTAATGTAAAATGGTTCGACCTGTGAGGTTCCTTGCTGGACTGTGGGCTGTGTTTGGCCAGAGAACTTTTTCTGTAATTTTAAATGATCAATCAGTGATGGACATGTTATTTTTTCTACAGGATTCTTGTGTGGATGTATTGGTGGTGTTTTTTCTCTGTTAAAGTATTTTCCTGTGCTCTTTCCACTTGTTTTCCAATTCTTATTGTCAGAAGAAAGTACACAGAGCATAATTTATTGGCAAATACTCTGCATCTGTCCTTTTGATAATCTTTATGTTATTCATCTAAAAAGATCAGTTAAGGAATTCTTAGCTGCTCCTTTGCTTGGATTTTTCCTACCCTATTGCTTCCTAAAATCGACACCATCCAAACTTAATTCGATCCAACACTTCCACTACCTTGCCCTGTTTAAGAGTTATGTCTAAGATCTGAGAGTGAATCACATTTTAAGCGCAGACCCCATTTGCCCAATGGCCCTCCTTGCTGTTCCAAAACAACCATTTAAAAAGCCCAACCCCACACTTGCATAACTAGCCTAATACCTATTAGAATAAATCTATATCAGACAGAGAGATCCCTCTCTGAGTCTTGGAGGGATAGATCCAAGACTCGAAGTGGTTTTGATGTTGCCTCTGTGACTGCCTTACAGCCTTGGGCAAATTACAGAGCGCTAACACCATACTTACAACGATGCATGATGAACCTGAATTGGTGCAAAAGTATTTTGAAGTTGAATGGAACAATGTAATGAACCATTAAATCTAGAGCTCTGCTATTGGATTTGGTACAAATGATAGGTTCTAAACTGATCCAGGATGTGTGCCAAGTGCATAAACCTTTGAACTAAAAAGTGATTATCTCCTGCTATACAAACTTTGCTCAACAAATATTAGAAATGCAATTACATGTCTTCCTATAGCTTTTATATAGTTCCTATGCTAGAATGAGAAAATACCCTTGAAATAAAAC
The DNA here is from genome assembly GCA_009831015.1 of Picea engelmannii. Classification (NCBI taxonomy): domain Eukaryota; kingdom Viridiplantae; phylum Streptophyta; class Pinopsida; order Pinales; family Pinaceae; genus Picea; species Picea engelmannii. The sequence goes on along the minus strand of ML838388.1, from coordinate 30,612 downwards.
AAATGTTGTTGACTGAAGAAACTGAGCTGATGGAATCAATACCACTGCTGATAACAATTTCTTTCTACTATTCAAAACAAAAATGAGTGAATTTGAACCTTTATACATGATTTAAAACTTCGAAAATTCAGAAAATATGAACTTATTTATTGTGGAAATGATGAAACCAAAATTGGAACTAAGGAATGATGAAATAATGTTGGTGGATGATTCTTCCACAGGGGTAAATAATATCAGATCACGGTGACAATAATTGTGAAAACAAAATAAATAGGGCTGCAATAGGATTAATGAAGCAAAGAGGTGGAGATCCAAAATAGAATTGTGCGTCAAGCTCTGTAATGAGGAAGAAATATGACCCCTCAAAAAAATCCTGCCAAGAAAACATATAACCTCCTCTTTTTGAAGCAATCAATCTGTTCTAGCTACCCTACATACCATTCCCCTTTTATTCACACATTGAAAATTGTTGCTGGAAACTACAAACTGCTGCTAGAATCAAGAACCAAATAGTTTTCTCCATAAAATCACATCTTAGCACAATTCTATGTATGTGAATGAAGTTTTTGAAGTTGAACATAGAGATAAATAATTGGATTACCAACTAATGATGAATGATGTTAACCAATGCATGTCTACTCGCCATTAGTTCCAATGAGTGTCGAGGTGACCTGGTACATCTTGTGAGGTACAAATAGATGAGATGAAGTCAATTCACCTGTAAGATATGAAAAAAGGAAGAATTGAGAAATCCCCATTTCCTTCAGCGAGAGAACCTGCCATTAATGCATGCAAGCTTCTATGTACCATGAAAAACCCCTAACTCTAACCCCATATAATGTGTTGAAGTTGATGGGGGCAGAGTTTGTTAGAAGGAGGGCCTTAATGAATCCCTCATCATCCAACATGAGAAAAAATATAATGGTTTGAAGAGTACAAGGTAGAACCAATAGTTGAATGCATAATTTTATTGTGGTTCTTACCAGCCAAGAACTTGGTTTTCAAGCAAAACTCATGTCCAGTTGCAGAAGTAAACTGGTTTTCACAATTGGATTTATTTTTCTCTTTACTGTTTTATTTATTTATTTACACTATCCTACTTTTCTTGGAAAACATAACATTTCCTCACATGTAGGAATATTTCCAATGCATCCATTTACATAACAAGATCTATGTTAAGTCCCCGAGGTGTAGGACAGTCGGTGATGGAGTGTGCTGTTAAGGCACTTTGTGATGTTAAAGTCACCACTTCAAAACCTGCGGGGACAAAAAATCCAGCCATGTTAAGGGTTGGTGTGGCTCAGGCCGGGTGCGATCCCCAGGTGATTTTGATGGCTTAGATGCCCCTGAGTCGTGGTTTCTTAGCCACAGGTTAGTCCCACATGCCACAGACAAATTAACAAACAAAAACAAAACAAGATCTATGTTAAGTTCATATCCAAATTTGAAAAGTATACATCCATGATTGTCAAAATATGAGAGGCTAGCTGTTCTAGTAGAGATGGAGCCAAGAAATGTTGGCAGTGGAGCAGTGTGGTGGCCTAATGAATATTTGGAACCATGTTTCAATATAGTCTTTGTCTCATCAACTCTCTTTGGTTTTCATGCCATAAATCTCATCGGAAAATTTCTCATGAAACTGCATGATGCACAAGGGATCTGGTGACAAACATGTAGGAAATTATTCGATATTTGGATCTAGTGTTTGTTCTCCATTTGATGTTATCCATGAGTCTTATATATGATTGCAAGGATAATTAAGTAATACTTCTAGGTGCTCTTCTTGTGGATCGGGCTCATGGATCTCCTCTAATTCTTGAGATGCAAATTCCTCCCTTGTGACATTTTTGAACTTTGGACAAGGGTTTAAGAAATTCTTTGTAGTGACAAGTCCTTTTCTCAACAAATTATTGAACATTTCCAAGTTCTTCCTGATTTTGTAGAGCCTTTATCATAAATATATTTTTAGTATGGGGGATCTTACAACACCTTAGAGTAATGAAAATAAATGAAATTCACAAAAATGAAAGCACACCATTTGAAGAAAAATTAAGCAATCTACAATATCTAGGTCTAACCATTAGTTAACTACATGACATAAAAGGGTTTGGATAGACTTACTAAAGTGAATGTAGTAGGATAAAACCCTTGCAAAAATTTAGAAGCAAGGGTGCCTTTGTGTCTTACCATATTTTCCTCCACCAAATATGTAATGTAGTGAGAAAACCAAATATAAATAACTAGCTAAAATTTACTTCTATTTTTTACCTTTTAACAACTCCAAAACAATGGTGTTATAGCCCTAAATTTCTCTACACATGCATACATGGCCTTGTCCCTCTTACTTGCATTTTTTTCCAAAGCATTGCTAAGAAACTCATCTTAAAAAATCAATTTTTAGAAGATGTACGCACCCTGCACCATTACTTCCTACGTACATACGCTTGCTACACCACTACAAATCATGTACATACACATGCTGCACCATTACAACCTGTGTATACTTGCAAAAGTTGCAAAAAATAAAAAAAGTTGCAAGGAATTCGTTGAAATTTATGGGCTATTGGAAGTTTTCCAACTAAATCCACCTGTTATAGCCCATCACCCAACCGAATAACTATCATTTTGTCATACAAAAGGAGGTTTTGGGGTCTCATTTCACATCTAAGCATAAGAACAATGAAACTCTACCCGATTTCACTTTCCCTCCTTACCCAAGATATTGCTGCCTTTTGTGAGAAATTGCCTCAACATTCCCTCATTAGCCCCTTCTTCCTCCATTTAACCCATTCAATTCCATAGAAGAGATCAGAAGGTTGAGAGAAGAAGTTCATACAAGGTGCACTTGGAGCATGGTGAAGAGGAGCCCAGACAAGGTTTGTGGAATGGTGGCCAACTTAGATTGTAAAGGTATAATTTTTGTGTTATGAATAAAATAATTACATTTTCCTGTCCCAAATGATGGTGTCTTGAATACATTTATTGATTTATGCCTGACATTATAACATATAAACCTAACTTATATATGGAATAACATGATTATACTTCTTTGTTTGTCAATCTCTGGATGCAAGTCAACCCTGGGAGGAGGTGTGCATTCAATGGAATTTCCAAGCATGAGGAGGTCATCACCAGATGTGGGATTAGAGGTATAGTTACCCGATCTCCTTTCTCTTTTCTTTCTTTATATTATTTTTGGTATGTTTGGGGTAGTATAGAGAATTAATTAGCTTTTAGATGGTTAATCGATTTGCCTACATTATGAACCCTGGTGTAGTTAAAGGGGGGGTTTTCCCGCTAGCAGAACTGACGACCATACTGGGGAAGCCTCTAGGGTTTTTTAGGGGATTTTGGGTTGTTTGATTGGTTTGTTTGCCTTTCAAGTTTCTGTCGATTTTTCTGATCCTGTCAAGGGATTTTGGTCACCTTCAGGTGCAATACCAATTGTCCCTACCCTGTAAGACTGCATGATATTTTCTTTTTTTGGAAAGATACAGAGGTGTACACACCCTGTCTTGAGTCATCCCATGTACATACACACTCTGCTCAGTAAACAACCCGCGTACATACGTAGGATACTGATGCAACAAACCATGCCACTGTTTCAAGAAAATTTGTGAAAAAGAGGGAGTTTTCCTCTTTCTCAATTGAAGTTTACACTTCTCAGGGTTTTCTTAGATCAGTTGAGAGTCTCTGTTTATAGCCATAGCCCGGGTTTAGAGTTCAATTTACTTGTTTTCTTGATTTTCTTGTGTTTACTTTTAAAAAGGGTTTTGAGAAAACTATTGAATTGTAAATCGGCCTTCTTGGTTTCTTGATTGATTCCCTGTGATCCACAGTGGGATAAAGATCTGTTTCAGTACTGCTTTAGTGTTCCTTTTACCCCTTTCACTTTCTTTGAAAAAAGAAAAAAAGATTTATTTCATTTTTTCTCTTTAAGGCAATTTCAAAAGAAAAATATATTTTCTTTTCATTTTGGTAAAGTAGTTAGAGTTGGTTATTTGCTAAAAAGGAAAAAGAGTCTGTTTTTTAAGTTCTTTATTGATTTCTTGAAACATGCGTATCTTGTAGTCGAGTGAAAAATATGTTTTAGGTTTTCTTTACAAGATCTTGAAAAAGTTAGTTAAAGAAAAGTTGGTTACAAAGAGTTAGTTATAAAAATTTGCTTATGAAGTAATTTTTCTTTCAAGTACTTTAATTTTATCCTCTTTTTGTCTCTTTATAATATCATGAGTTTTACCACCATATCCCATGAGCAAATCAAGCCTTTAAAAATAATGCTTAATCTAAAATAAACTAGACTTTTTATGTTTGTAGGGTCAACCAACTAGTTTAGGGTTAGGGCCTTGAATTAGGTTGGAGAGGAAACTCTCCAAGGCCATTAAATCAAACATTAGAGTCTAATTTAGGGAGTACTTAAGTCCAGTGTCATAAAATTGATCTGGGAGCCCCTTCTAACACAGGGGATAAACACGAGGTCGCGTGAGGAAAGGAAGCGGAGATACCCCCTCTAAAGCCGGACTGAACATAGTGGGGAACACATATTGAGGATCTGTCTTGGGAGTACTACCGAATGCATTTACCTACAGAGCTTCATGGACCTAGAATTCGTTCAAGATCCTATGTTGTCTTCCATACCATTTTCTCTTGATACCCTTGATAGGTTTCAGACTTGTTATCCTGCTCATTACGATTTGCCTGATAGTCAACTGTACCCGCCTAGTGACTGATTACGAGTTGGCAACTTAGTTTCCCATTTTATAGAGACTTACACGGGTGATTGCGGGGGTATACCATGGTAGCTGGGGAAGATGTCGGATCATGCTTCGCATAGTTTACCTTGAGGGTGCTTCCTTGTTCGAGTTTCACTTGCACCGGTTAATTGCTCTAGTGTCAATTGATGTAGTTTTCCTTCTTACTAGATAATCATCTGCTTGATTTTCCTTTAGGAATTTTTAGTGTGTGCTCTGTGCTCCCTAGTTTTCCATAGTGAGTTAGTTAGTAATTTATTTGTGTCTTTGACTTAAGGTGGTAGACCTCCCACTCCATCAATTGTGAGGACTTTTTGGTCTTCCGCTTAGAAATGTGGAGCTACCTCTCTAAAGGCGTTGTTTTTATAACACTGGTTCTCCAGAGTCAGTGTGTGAGAATTTTATGGACTTGAACGATCCCGTAAGGGGAGAACCTGTGCATAATATCTTCATGGATAAATTTCCCAATGATACCAACCAAGGAACCCCTTCGCAAGGGGGTTCTTGTGCTTTTCCTTTCTTTGGAAATGTTGGTGTCCCTTTGATGGCCACTTTGTACATTCCTGGGTTGAATGTGGGACTACTGGTTTGGTTGGGTACCATTCCAAATGTCCTGAATGCTCTTGACGCTTCTCAATTAATAACCTTATGTCATGGGAATCATGTTGATGTTCCTTCGTCAACGAAGTCTCCTCCTCCTCCTTCTACCTTCTTTGGTGAAAGTATAGATACTAGTAATCAGAAGTCTAAACAAAATAGAAAGAGGAAGAATATGAAGAAGAAATCACCAACCTCGACGATTCATGTTGGATATAGGTCATCAACCTCTGCAAGTCATGTTGAATACAAGAAACTAGCCTTTTCAAGTCATGCTGGGGGCATGAACCTAGTCCCTGCAAGTCATACTGGATTTCAATCACCAACCTCTGCAAGTCATGTTGGAGATAGTTCCTCAACCTCTGCAAGTCATTTTGAAGACCAACACCCAACCTATGCAAGTCATGCCGGGGGAAAGCACCCAACCTCTACAAGTCATGTTGGGGGAAAAAATCCAGTCACTGCTAGTCATATTGGCAATAAGTTTGTAGCGTCTGCGAGTCATGTTATCGACCCATCACCAACCTCTGCAAGTCATGTTGGAGATGTGAAACCAACCATTTCTATTCATGTTGGGGACATTGATTTGGTTGAGAAACCTAGACGGATAAGATGTAAGCCTCATTTCCCTTTTAATATTTGCAAGGGAGATTACCTTACTCATATGTTCCCTGGAATTCCAGAGGTATGAATATTGTGGTCCCTTTCTGCAAGCTCTTATGATCCTGATTCTTCTGAGGTTTCCTCACAGTATATTCAACCTTCGGTTGATGAATTGGTCATGAAGATGCAATCTTTGGATGATCCCACTCCTCTTTTGGGGGGTGATGTGCCTGTAGACCATGTTGTTTCACAACCTATTCAACTAGTGGTTGAGAAAGTGGTCACACTGATGCAATATCTGGTTGATCCCACTCTTCTCTTGGAGAGTGTCGAGTCTACCAAAGTGGTCATGTCGATGTAATATTTGACTGATCCCACTCTTCTCTTGGGGAATGATGTGTCTACCGACTATGTTTTTAGAATTTCTAGTTGAGTACTTTCAGAACAAGGGGGCATTCCACTCACTTCGAGCACACCCCCTCCAAGCCTTATGATGGTTTCCTTTGATTGGAATGACCTTGTTGAGCCTCATCTTCCTTCTTCTGCACCCTTTCAAATAAGGGTTGAAGTTAATTCAAATAACATTTATCGATGTATTGTATATGATGGAGCCTCCACACATATTTTATCCTCCTCAACTTGGCAAGCTTTGGATTCTCTCGAGCTTGTGTCTGCTTCGCATTAGATGTTGGATTTTGATAGAAGTCTTAGTGAATATTTGGGGTTTCTTCCTCAGTTGCCTATCTTGTTAGGTGGAAATAATGTCCTTGTCGATGTTATAGTGGTGCAAGGCCCGTTAGATTTTAATATGCTTCTTGGGTGTGATTATGTATATGCTATGAACGCTTTGGTGTCTACGCTCTTCCGGGTGATGCATTTACCTCACAATGGAAGCATTGTCACTATCAACTAGATAGCATATGATAATAACCATCCTAATTCTGTGTTATTTCAAACTACCCCTTTATATGTTCCTAGTGTTTGTGTAGACTCTACCCTGCATGAGTCCCTCATGAGCACACTTTGTTGTCTTTCAAGATTGCTTTGAAATTCAAAAACAACATCCAATGGGACTTTATTTATGATTTTCGATATTGTATGGATTACTTGAGAAAATTATCCCCCTGGAGTCTTCTTTAAGCCCTTTTCAGACTCTCTAAACATGAAAATATTTTCGAGTGATATTGTTGTCCTTCACGCTCTCCAAACTCAAATTTGAAGGCACATCTGTTCGACAATAGTTTACCCCTTTTTCGGTCCAGACGGTCAATTTCATGAATAAATGTATGTTCTAGGAACTTCGATTCGCTAGAAGAGTATTCTCAGGCATAAGTTTTTCCCTTTTTTGTGCTTGAGGGACTAAATTTTCGAAAAAGGAACATTCTCCTTGGTTTTGGTTTATCACCTTTTTCGGGCCTTGGAGATTACTTACGAAAAAGGAACCCCCACAGAGTCCATAGTTAAGATCTTTTCAGACTCCCTAAAATTGAAAAGATCGTCGAGTGACCTTGTTCCTTCACACTCGATAAATTGGTCCAGAAGAACATCTACTGGCATGAGTTTACCTCTTTTTCCAGCCTGTAGATTATAGCGGAAAAAGGTACACCTTGGGAGATTTGTCTCACCGGGAGAGTTCTCCTCAGTAACATTTATACTTTTTTGGGCTAAGGAGACTAAACTTAGAAAAAGGCAGTGAGTCCATAGTAAGCTCTTTTCAAACTCCTTAAAATTGAAAAGATTTCCTAATGATCTTGACTTTGTCACACTCGTTATAATTTCTTTGAATAGATGTCTTTTTGGTACAATTTTACCCCTTTTTCGAACTGACTATACTATCTCCGACAAAAAAATCAAATATCCCAAAAAGAGGGGACGAGAAATATGTATTCTTTTTTCGACAACAAAAAGAGTCACCCTTGGACAATGCACATCCTTCTGTTTGTTCGTCAAGAATTGGGATCTAGTATGATCTTAGGAAGTTGTTCTCACTACATAGAGCTATTTCATCCTCCATTTGGTTACTCTTCCAAACACATGGAGAGTTTGCGTTTCCTCTTGCATTGTGAACTTATGTCAATGTCATGCTGCTTGAGTCCGATCATATTTCATGTTTTTGTCCAAGGGAAGTTTCACCCAACCTGAGTCGGCCTTTCTACAGTTTGTCTCTTGACCTCATGAGTTGGCCATCTCGAGAGTCCAATCAGGTCTTGATTCAAAATTGACAAAGTTCTCTGCCTGATCATCGATATCCTCATGTATTTTCCCGACGAGCCATAGAAGACCTCAAGGTAGTGAGTTATACAATCCTATCGTACTCCTACTTGAGTTTGTAAGATCTTGAATTTGTTGCTCAATCTCTGAAGGAATCATCTCTAGCCATCGGGTGTTACTGGATTCTTGAATATGGATACTATATTTGCATATCTTTGATTGATTTTGAGATGTAGATCCACGGTGTATTTATTACGGATACACTTTATATAGTTATATGACATGGATCTGCAGTGTATTTGATTGGAAACCATGATTTATTTTATCCTGAGCATGGGTATGCCCGCCTTAGAGAGACAATTTTTATTTTGCATATGCCACCTCCTGAACTCTGGTCCCGGGCTCACTCGATTTTGTACATTGGTGAAGATATTGTAATGTATTTCGGCCATCAATTATTCTTCTAACCTCACACATTAGGGGGCATCTGTTATAGACCTAAATTGATCTACATATGCATACGTGGCCTTGGCCCTCTTACTTGCATTTTTTTCCAAAGCACTGCTGAGAAAATCTTCTTAAAAACATTTTTTTAGAAAATGTATGCACCCTGCACCATTACTTCCCACATACATACGCTTGCTGCACCACTACAACTCGTGTACATACACATGCTGCACCATTACAACCCGCGTATACTTGCAAAAGTTGCAAAAAATAAAAAGTTGCAAGGAATTTGTTGAAATTTACGGGCTATTGGAATTTTCCCAACTAAATCCACCTGCTATATCCCATCATCCAACCGAATAACCATCCTTTTTTCATATAAAAGAAGGTTTTTGGGTCTCATTTCACATCTAAGCATAGGAATAGTGAAACTCTACTTGATTTCACTTCCCCTCCTTGCCCAAGACATTGCTGCCTTTTGTGAGAAATTGCCTCAACATTCCCTCATTAGTCCCTTATTCCTCCATTTAACCCATTCAATTCCATAGAAAATATCATAAGGTTGAGAGAAGAAGTTCATACAAGGTGCACTTGGAGCATGGTGAAGATGATCCCAGACTAGGTTCGTGGAACGATGGTCGAATTCGATTGTAAAGGTATAAAATTTGTGTTATGAATAAAAGAATTACATTTCCCTTTCCCAAATGATGGTGTCTTGAATACTTTTATTGATTTATGCTTGAAATTCTAACATCTAACCCTAACTTATATATGGAATAACATGCTTGTAGTTCTCTGTTTGTCAATATTTGGATGCAAATCATCCCTGGGAGGAGGCCCGCAGTCAATGGAACTTCCAAGCACGAGGAGGTCATCACTAGACATGGGATTAGAGGTATAGTTACCCGATATCCTTTCACTTTGATTTCCTTATATTAGTTTTGGTATGTTTGGGGTAGTATAGAGAATTAGTTATCTTTTAGACGGTTAATCAACCTACCTACATTTTGAACCCTGGTGTAGTTAAAGGGGGGTTTTTCCTGCTAGAAAATGGCGCCAAAAATGTTGGGTCACAAAATTGTCATTAATAAGCCCTTTACTTGTCAATATGGTTCATAAACTTGTGAGTTGTATACGCATTGTGGAAGTAAAAGATGGAAGTATAAACTATTCTAACTTCTCAGGAGACAATTAAATCACACTGAAATCCAATCTTAAACAAAAATCCAATCAAAACACAAATAATCTAATGAGAAATAAATCTTAGACAACTTCACTTTGTCCACATGAATACTCTTAAGCATGAGAAGAAATCAATGGCACTGTATGTCATGTCTAGGTCACTGGCCTACACATGAACATATTTATGATATGTTGTCTTCTTAATTATCAGTCAATGGGTGTTTAAACTGTCTGTACATGAAAAGAATTAAAACACTGATATACAATTCAAATTCCAAGGCCATTGACTAGTTCTCTGTTCCAAATCCCCTTCCAAGGTCCAAAGTGCAATTTTTCACTTACTAATTGAAGTGTTCATGCTACCATATGTGAGGTTAGATTTGAATAAAATATATTTCCAGTTACTGTGCACAACTAAATATAATATGTTATCTAAATATAAAAGAAAAAAAAGTCTTACCCAAGCTAGCATTCAAATCAGTTAGAAAAAAGGTTACTCAAATCCTATTGTGTGAGCTATAGATATAATAGTGAATTTACCAACTCAAGAGTAAAATCCATGGAACACACTCAATCAACAATAACTCTTTTACACTTTCATTCACAATTGATATATTAAGTATGAAAAGTCTATATATGGTAGTGTCTTACTTTTGCATCCAGATATCTCATCTATGTGAAAATGTGGCTCAGAATAGATCTCATCATTCATCTTAACATATTCATTTTCTCATGACAAAATTATAGAAATCATAATGAAAACAATTACCAGTCTCTCAAGATTTTTTCTCATAGAAGGGCGCAAAATACATTCTTTATGCTTATGGTCGTTCTTGTATTTCATATCAGTGATTGAATCAATTCTTTGAGAAAATCAATAATTGCAATCAAACCACAATTCTGTAAATTTGTATTGATAGAAAGGAAATGTAATTAATGAAACAACAAATCATATAAAGTTAAAACACTTTTCCATGAGAAGTAATAAATGGTTAATGTGATTATCTTCAGAGACAAAACAAAATATAGATTACAAAACAAGCTACATATTAAATTACCCATACAATGGTTCAGATTATAAACCAAAAACCTTATACTTAGATCTGCAATTCATACTCTAACTCTATAAGATAGAATCAAAGCACAAATATTAAGCTATCTGATAAAAATATAGAATAATTACGCATCCCAGATGGTGGGCCATTTCCATCTAGTAGTGAGATTAAAAGATTACAGTAAGGATATCAAAAGAACACCATTGATCAGAACTGATGTTTTGTATTAAAAACATAGTTTCCAAGTTACAACATGAATCTCAATCCATAAAATCATGTTGCAAATGAAAATTAACAACAAATCGTGATGATTCCCATAGATTCAATTAGACATTACCATAAGTTTTTCCGTTTTCAATACATTACAAAGAATATTGTTCTATAGGAAGGCCTCTATATCCAAATATGAGGGCGATCCTTCATTTGCGCATACCAGAGTTTCAATAATAGTCATTATCTCAATGAATCGAAATACCTTCAATTTGATACAACCATCTAAACATACTTAGTAATTACAAGAGTGAACCGAATCATGTCTTGACGTCACATGCTATTCGTGGAGCCTTCCATAACCAAAGATATGAACTATAATTCATTGAACATCTTGAAAATGGGTCGCAACATAAATATGGGCAAACCCAAATTACGAAAAACCTTCATATCTTCCTAACCGTGCCAAATTTCACAAATATTCCCACTTGTGACTTAACTTAGACCATCCTACACAAAACCCATGTTCTAGAATTGTCAGATTATTCTTCATTTGCCTGTAAATATCATCAGAAATTGACTGTTTCTTATTTGACACATTTTTTTGACTGAAAACCCTTGATCACAACTAGAGACTTCCATGTGTGATTTGTGCACGAACCAAATGGACACACACCATGCTGACATCTAAATATTCAAAACCTAGATGGTCATTTTCCATTTGAGCTCCCACACATATGTTAACAACCGAACTTAGGTACTGAAAGAACACTAGGGGTAGAGGAACTGAATTGATAAATTCTTCATTATAAAGGTTAGTTTAAAAAATAATTTTAATTCACTAAGAATTTAGGAAATATGATAAAATGAGAAATAATTACCTTTGCTTGTTGAGTGGGTTTTGAGCTTAAGAGCATGGAAATATATAATAATATGGCCAGGTTCATTTATAAATAAGGATGGTAGTGGGGAAAAGAGGTATCAAATCATGGAAAAATGGGATGCCAACAGTCCATTGGACCTTTACTAGGATGATTGCTTTATTCCCGAGCACTTTGAATTTCTAGTCCAGGATTTGTACTGGTTCCACCTGAAAAACCCTTTCATTTTCCACCTTCCACTTTGATCATGGGGGATCGATATTTTTCTTGCTTATTGTCCAAATATGCATATATCATTGGCATGTTTCCTCCCATATATTTTATTGTTTCATCCTCATGAATGTTTCCCCGCATCCCAAAAATTGTACAGGATGCTACCTTGGCCTTTTCCCAAATGAATCTTCCATATTGGGCTCATGTTGGGTTGACTCACCTTGTTGATTTGCTTGTGAGTTTCTCTTGAAAAAGGGTGGCTTAAAACATTTATGCCTTTGATGCCTCTTTACTTTCATCTTGTAATTCCAATATTTTTGGAAGAATGATCTCCTCCAAAGTCCTAGGTTTATTATAATGTATCTTGTCACTGTAGAAGGAAGATAACCCACTCAAAAACCTTTGTATTTTTACCTATTCATCCTTTATGAAGCCCGCATACTTCAGTAACTCAAAGAACCTCTTCTCGTATTCATCCATTGCCATGCTTCCCAACTTGAGTTCAAAGAAAATATTTCATATTTCTTTCACAATAATGCTCAGAAAAATATTTCTCTTGGAAATATCCTTTGAACTGCCTCCATGAGACCTTTCTCTCATCAAGGTGTTTGGCTTGCTTAAGCTGATCCCACCACATGACTACCTTTCCTTTCAAGTGGTAGGTTGCAATTCTTGTTTCTACTCTTGAGGGATAGTCACACAACTAGAAATATTTCTTTCTTTCCAACATCCATGCCTCAACCTCTTTTCCCTTCCTCTACTCACCATTGAAAGTTGATGGATTTATTTTCATGAGTTCACCTTGAAAGATGTCTACCTCGAACATTCACCTCTACCTCCTGACATGAGACACACTTGGGATTCTCCCTGGCCCTGAACTTGCATGAGATCTCCTAGTGAATTTCTCTATGGAATGATGGTGCCTTCTCATACTCCTTGAATTCCTATAATTCCCTTTGCAACATATTCAAGATCTAAAGTATCTCTTCTTGAGATATCATGATATTCTTATTATCTTCCCTATAAATCTTCACTTCTCTCTGCAAACTTCTCATATTTAAAGGCTCATGCTTGTCTATTCTTCCATTGGAATCTATATCAACATTTTCCATTCTGACATGTATACCTATGACCTCCTCTTCATGACTGTAGGAACCTTGGGAATCCTCCATGACTATAGTTATTATACAAGAACCCAACTACCTTCCCATACCTCTAAATTTTACAAGAAAATGTGCATGCAAATAAGTTTTTGTTAGGAAAAAATACACACACATAGTTTTGGAAAAATAATGCAATTTTTTTTTTCTCTTTAATGGCCACCAATCATCTTAGTTTTAGTTGACTACAATTTCAATACTCAAATCAATATTCTAGGTTGATGGATGTCTTCTCCTCAATACCTTTCCAATGACCATTTTTTTTTCCCAATTATGAGTTTTGAGCTAAAAGTAATGGCCAATTTGTAACGTCCCCGACCACCGACCCCTACCGGGTAATGCTACCCAAACAACCTTAACCTTTCCTTTGCTACTCTGATACCATTTCTGTGACATTACCGACCTTAAACAACAGGTCAGGCCATGCCACTGAGTAACTTTGCGGAAATAATCACATATAAAACTTAACCGGAAGATAGAGATAACATCTGGTATTCACACTTATAAATATATATCTATCTAATGCAATTAAACATACGTCAATACTCTACTCATACACATGTTCATGCAAAAGCAACATTTAACACATACATGCAACATATATATATATAGGCATTACTCATTAATTATAATGCAAATACAAATACACAACATACAACGAACACATAACCAATACTTATATTTTAATAGATGACCACTAAATGCGTGCATACCTTCCAGGAACCTCCTAGCCTTAGACCACACTGCTCATCACGCTCAACAGTGGTCACCCCCGAGACGGGACTAAACTCCACCGGACAAGGGAATTCTAGGCTTGGTAAGGACAACAAGGAAGTTGCAGAGAACAATAGGAAGGATCTTTTATCCCAGGATCCAATTACACCCACAACCCATAGACCCTCATTCCCCACATGCCTGCTCCACCTGAGGAGGGTACACCTTCACTAATACAAGTCCACCGACTACTACACCTCCCTTACCTTGGGCTTCAACAATAGGCTAGACTAGAAGTCTAAGAGTACTGTAACTTCTACGGGATTCCCTTCCAGGAGAAATCACTTCCCAACAAACTCTCTCACTTGGGAGAGTTTCTCACAGGCCTGACAACCTGCTTCTTCAATTCAGCTCCTAAGCAACAAGAAACAACATTAAGCTACACACGGGTGACGACAACAACAGAAAATGGTCATGGACACTAAAAATGGAAACAACTTAACACTAAGACACAACACGACTCAGGTGAATACAAATGCATTGAGCTTCACATGAGACACACGAGATAACTTAAGTACGACTGCAGGATTCCAAAGGTGTGTACTAGATACATAGGTGATGATGTTGGAGAACTGGTTCAATGCGCGAAATCCTTGGTCAATCGGGAAGGTGATAGACTTTCAGAGAACAATAAGGGTCATCAAGAAACTCAAAAATGGTCCAGACACAAGGATGGAAACAATGCCAGAGTGGGAAGAGAACCCCCAACGAGATGGCATTCCCTGCTATAAATTGCATGCACCCAGGTTGACACATGTCTTCCTGGAACCGCATGAGTTCCACTTAGCACTCATTCCCTTTTCCCTAAGAACTTAGGACAATACGGCTTATGTCAACCATAACCTTTGGGAAATAATAATAAAATATTATTCCCTTAGAGATAAGCCCTCTATATTATCCCCTAGGCCTAGACACTTAGCCTCCTGCCATACCCTACCTAGTGGAGATTAGTCCCCCATAACTATTCTTCGTGGTCAGTCTACACACAACAGTGTAATTTTATTAATGATGCGAGTATTTACATATACAAAATCAAGCTCATTGGCCTTAGCATCTAGCTCACCAGCCTAATAAACACATAAGTCTCTCAGCTTATAACCACTTGACTCACCAACCTATAAACATAATTACAATTCAGCAGGGGCTCGGCCTTGGGGTATTACACAATTAAATATTGCCACTTTACCCCTCTTGTGCACCTTCTCCCAAATGCCAAATAATCTCAAACACCAACTTTGGCCACCTACAAAGATAATTTGGTTAGAAAACATGGAAACTTTTGCAGGAGACACATGTAATACTAATTCTAGAGAATTCATAACAACTCTAGTCAAAATCTACAACAATATGGAAATGCCAACTTTGTTCTTTTTCACCCATTTTTCTAGACATGGAATTTTTAGTCAAACTGGCTATCTCTCAAACTGTGCATTTATAGAACAAATTCACTAAACCAAATTTCCCTGGCTTGATATGTATACAAAATGTCGAGTAAATAATTTTTTTCATATTTTCCATTTGGGGACTCTTTTCTTCCTCCGAAAATCCCAAAATTCCCCCAAAAGTGGTTCGAAATAATGGATTTTGGTTTGTTTCAACATCCCCATTACAAACCCCTTACATTTTATCCAATTCCTTCACTAGGTATTTTTATGTGTACTTTTTCAACTCTCTCTAAAAATTTAAGCTTAATTTTGGTCTCAATCACTGAAATGGACCCAAATCTTTAAAAACCATTGTTTTGAACTTTCTGGAAAAATTCAAGCAGAAAAGGTCAGTGGCCCTTAGTGGCACTTTGGTAGATCTCCTCATTGTGGAAAAAACCCATAATTTTTTTATCTCAACCTGAGTTATTCTTCTCTAGTTATGTCCAAAATAACAAAATGGTTCCAGACTTGGTTTTCTTTTTTTGAAACTGTAGGCA
>ML838388.1:1828-14504 GCA_009831015.1 Picea engelmannii | reverse complement strand
CTGCTTCATTCTATTCTGTGCCATGACCAAGTTCTCTTTAAGGGTACGAAGGATGTCCTCTCGAACGGTAAGTGTTTGGTCAACTGCCTGGACCTTCGAGGTACCCGGTAAGTATGAGAGAACTGAAGGTGGCTTCTGTCCATCTACTGCTTCAAAGGGAGTCATGCGAGTGGTTTTATGGTATGTAGTGTTGTACCACCATTCGGTGAGGGGTAACCATTGAACCCACTGGTGTTGTTTTTCAGAGGCAAAGCACCTCAGATATGTTTCCAAACACTTGTTGACAACTTCCGTTTGACCATCCATTTGGGGATGATAAGCTGAGCTGAGATGCAATTGTGTGCCTTGTAGCTTAAACAATTCTTGCCAAAAATTTCTTGTGAAAGTTGGGTCTCGATCAGAAACAATAGAGTGCGGCATGCCATGTAGCTTGAATACCTGGTCCATGAAAATTTGAGCCACCGTGGATGCAGTAAATGGATGGGAAAGAGCGTAGAAATGAGCATACTTGGAGAGGCGATCCACCACCACCATTATGACTAATTTATTCCCCGATTTGGGTAGGCCTGTAATAAAGTCCATAGAGATATCCTTCCAAATAGTAGGGGGAATCGAAAGCGGTTGGAGGGTGCCTGGGGATTTGACTGTTTCTCCCTTGTTGCGTTGACACACCTCACATTCAGTGACAAACTTATGGATGTCCTGTTTCATACCCTCCCAGAAAAAAGAGCGTTTGATTCGGTCATATGTTTTGGTGAACCCTGAGTGCCCGACTGTGGGTGTAGCATGAAGCTCAGAAAGCACCGTGGATTTGAGCTTGGATTGTTTACTTAAATACAAGTGACCTTTATATCGAAGCTCATCCTAGAGCCAGGAGTATCCTAGGGAGATGGAGCCTTGTTCTGCAGTTGCTGGATCATATGCAAACTTTTGGGATCTTGAAGCCATTCTTGGTGCACAGCTTGGAGCCAATCAGGTAAAATGAAGGAAAGAGAAAAAAGAGATCCTTCGTCTTCATATTTTCGGGACAGTGCATCCGCCACAACATTGTCTTTTCCCTTCTTGTAAATGATCTCATAGTCACATCCAAAGAGCTTACTCACCCATTTTTGTTGTTCCTGGGAGCAAATGCATTGTTCCAGAAAGTACTTGAGGCTTTGATGGTCTATCTTAATTTGGAAGCGTTGCCCCAAGAGATATGGACGCCACAACTCAACAGCATGCAGAATCACCAACATTTCTTTTTCATAAATGGGTTTTCCCAGATTCTTTTCAGACAGTTGCTTGCTAGTGAAGGCCAAAGGTCGACCCTCTTGCATAAGGACAACACCAATTCCTTTCCCTGAGGCGTCACATTCCAACACAAAAGTCTTTGTGGAGTCGGGAAGGGCTAGAACCAGAGTGGTGCACATGGCCGTCTTCAAGGTTTGAAAATCTTGAGCAGCTGCTGGAGTCCAAGTGAAAGAGTTTTTTTTGAGGAGAGCCGTGAGAGGTGCTGCAATCTTTCCATAGTTCTTAACGAACTTGCGGTAATACCCTGTGAGGCCCAAAAATATGCGCAAGCTTTTGAGGGTCTTTAGGTGTGGCTAGTCTTGCATAACTTCAATCTTTCTCGGGTCCACCCTTATGCCATCCTTTCCCACTAGATGACCCAAGTATTCTACTTCAGAGGCACCAAAAGAACATTTGGACTATTTCAGGAAAAGCCGGTGCTGAGAGAGTAGGCAGAGAACTTGATCCACATGATTAAGATGGTCTGTCCAAGTTTTGCTATATATGAGGATATCATCAAAGAAAACTAAGACAAAATGACAGAGAAAAGGGCGGAAGACATGGTTCATGAAGCTCTGGAAGGTGGAGGGGGCGTTACACAAGACAAAGGGCATGACCAAAAACTCATAGTGGCCCTCATGAGTGTGAAAGGCTGTCTTGGGAATGTCGGCCTCTTTCATGCGTATCTGGTGATAGCCCGAGCGAAGATCAAGTTTGGTAAAGAATTGGGCACCACTCAATTCATCCAAAAGGTCATCAATGACAAGAATGGGAAATTTGTCTTTGATGAGAGCACGAAAGTCAGGACACATTCTCCAAGAACCTTCTTTCTTCAATACCATGACGACCGAAGAGGAGTAAGGGATCGTACTAGGACGGATGACTCTGACAGTAAGGATTTCCTGGACCATTTTTTCAAATTCATTTTTTTGGCAAAGGGGTTGCGATATGGACGTATATTGGGGGGAAGGCTTCCTGGGACAAGGGGAATGGAATGATCATGGACACCACAGGAAGGGGGGAGTCCTTGGGGAGTTCAAAATAATGTTTGATGTTTAGAAAGGAGGGCTTGGAGGTCTTGGGGCACTGGTGGTGTCTCTGTGGCTTGTATGGAATGGAGTTGGGCAATGACACCCGAATGACCTTTTTTGAGCAGTTTTTCCATGCGATGAGAACTGATGATCTCAGGTGAACCAGCAATGATGCCTTGAAATTTATATTGGTGGCCTCCTTGGTCGAATTGCATGGTTAAGTTCTAAAAATCCATGAGAATGGGACCCAAAGTCCTTAGCCAGTCTGCGCCCAACACAATGTCGCAACCGCCCATGTCAATCTCAAACATATGGGATTTGAGGTGGTAGTCACCTATTTGGAGACGCACATTTTCACAACGACCGCCAAATTTCATAGAACCACCATTGGCAATCATGATTTGGAAATTGTTGACAGCATGGATGTAGCAATGGTTTTCTTGGGCAATGCGGCGATGAATAAAATTGTGGGTGCTGCCACTATCAACCAGAATGATGACCTTTCTTTGCTTGATGTAACTGATTAAATTGAGGGTTTGGGGGGCAGAGAAGCCGGTGAGAGCATTGAGGGAAATAATCGGTTCCACTTCGGGAGGGTCGGAGGGAGGGATTATGTCAGATATTTTTGGTGACTCAGGCACAGGGGGAGTGTCATCATCTTCTTCTTGAATATCCTCAGAGATGGCCATAAAGAGCTTTTTTTCCTTACATTTATGGCCTGGGAAATATTTTTCATCACAATTATAACAGAGGCCTTTGAGTTGGCGTTCAGCCATTTCAGCTCTGGTCAATTTTTGGATTTTTAATGGGGCGGAGGGAGTAGTGGGGTTTACTGGTTTAGAGCACGAGATAAATGAAGGCTTACGGTTTTGAGATGAAACAATTTGTTGTGCTTCTTTAGCTTTTTTGGTAGCCTCCACCCAAGTCGTAGGTCGAGCCATGAGGACATGGGCCCTAATCTCCTCCTTGAGGCCACTGATAAAACACTCTCGAAAGAAAGCATCAATCATGCCCTCTGTTCGAAAAGCCAAACGTGCAAATGCAGCTATGAAGTCTTCGACTGTGCCTGATTGCTTCAATTTTGTCAAACAACCCAAATGGTTGGTGTCAGTGTCAAAGCGTTCATAAAGCTCAACAACAAATTGGGTCCAAGCAATATATCCTTGATGGGAAGTTCTTCTCCATTGCCACCATTTCCAACATTCTTGATCTAGATGGAGAACACCATACCGGAGTTTGGCCAAGTCATCTGTAATGTTGTAGAGAGAGAAATAATGTTCCATTTGTGTGATCCAACTAGTGGGGTCTAAGCCATCAAATTTGGTTACATCCACCCGCGGAAGGCGTATGTCCCTTTGAAAGTGATGGGGTTGAAAGGAATGGGAAGAAGTTTCACCTTTAGTCTTTTTATGTGCATCAAGAAAAGAGTCATCAAGAGGGATTTTGAGCTTGGTGCAAAGTGATGCAAAGACAGATTCAAGTTTGTGTTTGACTTCCGCCATTGCGGACTGCACGGCTACATTGACAGATGCATTTATGGAGGCATTTATGGAGGCATCACGGGAGGCAATAGTAGCACTGAGTTATTGCACTTCTTGTTGGGTCTTAAGGAAACCAGATTCCAAGGTGTTGAAGCGAGAATCTAGTTCTTGGCTATGGGTATGGGCCATGATGATGGGTGAACTAGAAAGGGAGCAGGAAGAGTTAGAAATTTTTGCAGAAAAATGATATGGATGAATGTGACAAGGGGGAAGAGATGAGTCTAATGGAATAGGTCTCAAATAATGGTGAAAAAATGGGAGCGGGCGGGGTCATAAATTTTTGCCGAAAAATGATATGGATGAATGTGACAAGGGGGAAGAGATAAGTTTGAAGAATATTTTTATTTTTTTTATTTTTTTTTACAACTGCGGGGTTATACTTTGGTTTGAAGAATGCTGCAGTGCTGAAATCCCCAAATTCTGAACTAGAGAGTATTTACTTAGCAACGCAAACACAGATGCACGTCAATAGATCTCGCTGGTTTAATTTGTTTATGTTGCTGTTTATGTTCCCCAAGGGTTAGGTATTCAAGGGTTCTACAGACAAGGGGTTGCCATGTGCTATAGCTCTCTAATATACGTGCGGGGTCCAACAGTAGTACTTGACCCAATATATCAAGGCACTAACTAAGGAGCATAGATCATACCCTTAGCCGTACTACCTGACTACCTAGGTACTAGAGAGTATCTTCCCGAGTGCTGTTCTCGGTGACACTATAGCAGTCCGACGGTTGATAGGTTTATCTAAAGAGGGCTTTAGGAAATCTAGGCCAATCCGTACACAGGTGCTGTCTGATGCGCTACCACTCGAAGGGGTACCAACAGGGGTTACAAGGGTGGCCAAGAGATGTGTGCTTAAGAACCACTTGTATTTCCTGCGTGTATGAATCCATCAACCGCGGGTTTATGCGCGTAATGACAGATCTCCGTGGCTTAAAGACGCCAGAATACGTCTCTACCCTGAAAAAAAAAATACCCACAATTTCTGCCAAGGAAAGTGCTCTGATACCACTTGCAAGATACCAGATATATAAAATATGCAAAACATAAATGAAATGCTAGAAATGACAGAATGACAGTAAAATATCCAGCATAATCTTCACATTACACATAAATGACATACGAAATAGAAACAGAAATAACACTTTGATTTAGATAGAAATGTTCACAGGCCTCTTCGAGGGGGCAACCTCCAGTCGAGCAACGCTCTGCTACAATAATCTCCAAGCTAGGGTTCTCATACCCTCGCCTCTTAGTTATACTAAATATGTCTATTAAGAGAAGCATCTAGAGGAAGATCCTTCTAGAAGTGGAAGCTTCTATTAGGTCTTCTTACATCTGCCTTATTCTATTTTATTGAAAGGCCTTATTAATATTGACCTTTATTACATCCAAACACATTGATCTACCTATGTGCGGGTTAGGACCTTAACACATCCTTGTTGACATGGTTGTTGATGTGGCCTTCTAGGTCCACATTGAACCTTGAAGTGATTCCATATCATCCTCCTGGCCACCCTATCCTTTCCCCATCAACCTCTGACACCTTCCTTCTCTCTTTCTTCTTTCTTTCTCTTTCCTCTTTATTCCTTTCCTCTTATTCTTTATTTTATTTTATATTATTTCGGGCCCCACCGTACCTAGATTCCCACATGGTACCTTGTATGAATAGATATGGGATAGGGATCCCACCTCCTCTACCATCCATCCTCCTAACACCCCATCAATGGTCGTGGGGAGGAGTAGGTCCTATCCCGCACCCCTTTTTCCCTAGCATGCGAACTTGCATGCTTCAAGATCTAACAATGGAGATGTTCAAAAGATCAATGATTGGTGGTTTTTTTCAGAGGTTAAGTGCACATGTGTTAACATAGAATCCTCCCTCTTAAACCACCATACCTTTAAGTAGACACATGACACTCCCACAACCATTTCATGGGATTCTGGTAATTTGCAAAACAACTTTTTAAACCTCCGATATCACTTATGGTATCGGGTCACCACCCCATTGATCACCTTTCCACAATGGCCTACCACCATGCCACTGATTTTCAATCATGGAATTTCCACTGTGCTAGTATACATCATCACCACCATGTGGCCTCCATGTCATGATGTTATAATCTCACATAAAAATTCCCAAATTTTCCTATAACATCCTCCTCTTGCGCACACTTGATTGGACTTATTCTTTGAGTACACTTGCATGTAGGTGATCCAGTTCCTTATATGATTAACTGTTTCTCTTATGGATTATGATGATGTTGTGGATATGATGATATGCTATTTGATTATATTTGTATCGACAGGTGCTATTGAATGGTTTCTCCTGAGTGTGGAGGACTCTAGACTGATTGAGGATGCTGATGGCATCGATGGACCTCCTTGGAATCTGAATCGAGTTAGGGAGTGGACTGTTTATGGTTTGAGTGTTTTTGTTATTGCATATGTGACATATGGCTAGTAAATTATGATGTTGATTTTGGATTGCTGACATGTTTCGTTGATGGATGCAGTCTGACGATAACTTGCTAATCAGACTCACATTTGGAGTAAAGGGGTCATGCACAACAACCAAATATTTTTAGGGAGAGGTGTGGAAGAAACCCTGCCACAACCTACTAGCACTCCCGCCATGGCTCGAACTATAGGTTAACGATTACCTAGTTCGAGAGATCCACGATTCCATGAGGGCAGACTGAGACAGTCGCTCACGGAGATTCTAAGGGGTGCGCAATAAGGCATAATACTTATTTCTTAGAGGCCCTTAGTCTCCCACAAGGTCACCTAACAAAGTATTGACTCCAAGGGCTTGACGCCTACCAAAATCAGTCAAAAGGCGAGTGACACCCTTGGAGCACGTAGTGTGTCTTGAAGGGAACGTCGCATAGATGGAACTTGAATAAAGGTGAGTGGCACCCTTGGAGCACGTAGTGCATATTGAAGGGCATGTTGCGGTTTTAACACTGGTGAGTCAATGAGCCTAGGTACCTAGAAAACAATGTCTCATTTTGTCCTGGTCAACCTTGAAAATAAATGTTGTAAGAGTAAAATTTAATAGGTATGAAATTCCCTTAAAACCAAATTTTCTAAGCCTAATTGAATTTAGAGCTTAGGTATAATTGGGGGTGGGGGGNCCATTTTTTTTTATTGCTGGCTTTATGCAAAACTTGCTAATTTAGAACTTAGACCAAAAAGGGGAAACTTAAATACAAAAGGAATGTGGAACATAGAAGGGAATCTAGTCTAGAGAAATTTCCTAAAATGAACTCAACTAATATTTAAGAAAGGCATCAGTCATTAAGGGAACGTGAGGGACTAAAGGGACATCAAGGAGAGTTTTTAGGAACGCTTTTAGGTGGGTGAGGGAAATTGACAAATTAATTTAATTAATTAAATGAATTTTTGGTGCAACTAAGGGATCGAGTGACAAGTGTATGGGGGAGAATATTACTAATAAAAATTTAATAAAAAGTATTTAATGTGCATTTTGGCAACTAGTCACTAAGATCACTATATAAAAGAAATGGCAGAGAAGGGGTATGAATCATGTCTGGTAGGCGTAAGGTTACACTGCTAGTATTTTTCTTCATCGATTTTTCTTATGGGAGTTGGGATGCCCAACTCGATTAGAGAGTGGTAGCTTGACCTTGCGAGGTGATTTGGGAGCTAGATTTCTCTGGTTTGTGTGCGTGGCCCCTTTGTGGTGTGGGGGGTTCAGGGGGAAGAAGAGTACCCCTAGCATTGGCTGGGAGGTACCAGTGATGTCTCAATGATTAGCAAGAAAGAGTGAGGAGGAGTGTCAACTGTTGAAGAAGAAGAACAAGTTTATCCATCGATTAGGGTATGCATGTGTAAAAATTTGCATTGGTAAATTAGTTTAAAAATTGTATATGGATTCGTACGTTGATAAATTGTAATGGATTTCTAGTACTGGTTGTGCGATGTGGAATGACATGCTTACCCACTAGTGCTCATCCACTAGGGGTACATCCATAGGGATGTCATATCTCTGATTAACTGCATTACACAGAAGAACCAAATCTTCACACATTCACCCGTGCTCGTCCATAGGCATGCCCACTCTACAGATCTTCTTTCTCACTGCCTCACACAGGAGAATCATTTGGAGTCTTCTCGTCAACTCTACTGCTCAAAGGAGGCTAATACATCATCTTCATTTTTGTTCACATGACGATGCACCCAACACTTTGGGATTTCACACGTTCACCTTGTTCTCAACCACAGACACGTCTAACTCAATAGATCACCTTTCCCACTAGATAGTCTTTTGGAGTTCTTCTCAACTCTTTGAATGGAGGAGGTCATCTCTACGTTCCTAGCTCTATCTCAGGCAGGAACCACGTACCCTTCTTAGGGGCTTTCTCTTAGGGTTGTAAGCTGAGAGAAAGACTCACATAACTATAATGATCCACATCTCATAGGTTTGTAAGCTTGAGAATGTCTCACATAGCCGCAATCATCAACATCTAGTTCACTGCATTACATAGAAGAACCAATTCTTCACACGTTCACCTGTGCTCGTCCACAGGCACGTCCACTCCATAGATATTCTTTCCCATTGCATCACACATGAGAGTCATCTGGAGTTTCTTGTCAAATTTGCTGCTCATAGGAGGCTAATACATCATCTTCATTTCTGTTCTCATGACGATGCACCCAACACTTTGGGATTTCACACGTTCACCTTGTGCTTAGCCATAGGCACGTCCAACTCAACAGATCACCTTTCCCACAGGATAATCATTTGGAGTTCTTCTAAACTCTCTAAATGGAGGAGGTCATCTCTACGTTCCACCTCTGTCTCAGATAGGAACCATGTACCCTTCTTAGGGGCTCTCTCTCAGGTTTGTAATATGGAGAAAGTCTCACATAGCTGCGATGATTCACATCTCACAGGTTTGTAAGCTGGAGAATGTCTCACATAGCTTCAATAATCAACAATAACAATATTAAAAACTTAACATGATACCGTCCTCCTATGGGACAAATGAAAGGAGAAGCCAGGAAGTCATAGCAAGTTTGACAGTTTATGGGTAGGTCCATACATTATTCAGGATGTGACTAGAAAGATCTCTTTCTTCCTTAGTTGATTGGATGGTGAGAAGTTGACGCTTCCAGTAATTGGTCAACTCCTCAAGCTATTTTTCAACGAGGTCATCTGATGTCCATGGGGGCATCTTTTGTATCATATTCTCTAAACCCTTCTCCTTTGTACTTAAAATTTTTCATTTCCTGTACATAGTTTATTTTATGCTTTTTGTATATATACATGTATATTATTCTTGCAACTTATGTTTATTATTGGATTTTATATGGACATGTTACTAATGAGGTGTCGATGATGCAAGTCCTATGATTCTGTATTCTCGTTTTCTCTCCTTCAAATAAAAAATAAGCACATGTCCCCATATGGAGCCAATGTTATCCACTGAGTTGCACTAGATGGATTTGGAGTTGAGCTGCTAAAGTTTGAGCAATCAAATGCTCAGTATTTAGAGTTCAGAAGTTTAGTCGGTCTATTTGACCAACTTTTTTCCACATTTCCATACCCTGTGGGGAATTGTAATAAGAGGTGTTGCATGATGAATTTTGTAAAATGTTTAGTTGTTCAGGTACTTAAATTTCTTCTGGATTTTAACAACATATAGATAAGCAGCACCGAGTGATGAGATGTCCAAAAAATCCATTTTAGTTTGGATGTATCTATGTAGAGCCCCACGATATTTCAGAACCAAATGTCATTCAGAGTATTTGATACCCAGCTTGGTGCCCAAGGTGTGGAAGGTGTTGGTGAACTCCAGAACTACTTGGCCCCTCTCTTTCCTCAATGTGGTCCATCTAATGTACTAGTCCTCATAGTTTCCAACAGGATAATACTGTTCCTTTACTGCATCCACAAAAAAATACCAAGTGGGCTCGACCCCATATATTCTAGACTCCTCTGTGGAAATTTACTCCCAGAAATTTTCCCACCAATGTTTGACATGGGGGAGAGCCTTAAGGAGTGCGAAAGTGATCTTTTCCCCGTTGGAGAAATTATGAACAGAGAAATAACCTTCGAGCAGATTCAACCATTTTTCTAAGGCATCTACATCTATCTATCCTTCAAATATGGGAATATCAAAATTAACTTGTACCTTGAAAGGAAAGGTACCTCCAAAGTGGCCGCTTGATGAAGACACACCTACTATTATCGACAGACGCTGAAGGATGTGGGAAAAATTCTCCATCATTTTGTCCCTCTGTCACGTGAGAGCTTGCTCAAGCAACATATTAATAGAATTGTCTGCTCTGTCATTTTTCTTTTCCTCTGCTATGGAGGGTTTCTTGGGTGTGCGAGAGTGATTGTCTTCAAGAGAGACAATCTAAATACCTAACTTGATATACCCGGACCTCGTTGGTGACATGCACTGAAAAATGATCAAAAGAAGCCTGCTCTGATACCACTGATCTAGATTATTTTCGACACAAAATGAGAGTGGAGATATAATAAAGAAATGTACAGAGATATATCGAATATCCAATATTATAACATAAATGTATCAGAGATGCAACCATAAAAAAAGATATACAGTAATACACAATTTTCTATTAATGAGCGAAAATGTAAAACGACTGTAAAATACAGAGTGAGAGACTTGCTAGAATGGTGACAACTTATCTCTGAGAAGAGATGTGACGGATACTCGCATATGTGAGAAGATGATTTTACAATGAGGCTCCAAAGGCATTTTTTTCATAAATAAAATCCAAAACCCTAACCCTGGAAGATGAAAATCCAACAGTTTTGTGGACCCCATTTTGGGTAGTTTGGTGTATCAACTTCCCGAGGGCGCAACTTTGGCATATGATCTCCGTTTGGGGGCACGATAGCTCGTTGAAAATGTATCATAGAGGAGATTCATTTAGGGGGCTCAATCAGAGATTTGAATATCATTGATAAGATCGGTCCTAAAAAACCTTCATTTAGGCCCTCAAAATGGCCCCGACAGTTAAAAACTGCTAAAAATAGTAAATTACCAAAATTGCCAGAAAACTGTTTTGAGCCAGTTGGAAAAGGTGGGTGGCCACCGATATCCACCTGGATCAAAGTATGATCCTAGATTCATCACAATTTCAAGATATGTTGTTCGTTCACTGGAATTATTGAAGAGGTAGGACGCATATACCAATTTAAAGTGTGAAGAACTCTGGTTTTAAACTAATAGGAACCCTTGACGTAAGAATGGCATGGATAGAATTTTACAAGGAGATTTTGTAAGAAATTTTAGTGTTTAGATAATTGACTTGATAGATTTATGGTGCCTTGAATTTACTGCGACTTATGGCTGGTCACAATATATTTCTTGCGCCTTGTAGATAGAATTGATAATCACCTTAGCGCCAAAAAAATAAAGTTGACGTTTACTCTTGCGCAACAAAATTAATTGAGAACACTCTTGCGCCTTTAGTATGTTGATGTATGTTTATGATTACAATTGGTTACTATTGTGCCTTTAATCATGTTGATGAATGATTGAATTAGTAATTATTTTCTCGTGCACCTAAATTTTTGATGTATAACTGATGGATTAATTGAATAGAATGCTCGCGCACAATCCATTAATGCCATGTATGAATATTTGAGTAATTAAACTCCTTGTGCGCATTGAATTTTAATGTAGTGTTGATGGTTTTAGATTTTAGTCTCTTGAGTGAAATGCAAGTTTATTCTGAAGAGTGATTGCACTTTTTGATTGGGATTCACGCCACAAATAACTGCCATTGCATTGCGCCTTGGTTGTAAGGTGGTCTATGATGTGTTATGTGAATGATTACTTGTGCGCCATGTTTAAGTTGATGTTATAATTTCCTAACGCAAAAAAAAATTTAAAATTGTGACATGTTGTACGTCGCTTGTTGTCGTAACGACGGGGTTGTTACACATTGTATCAGAGCAAGTTCAACCCTGCGACTATGGATATACACACCTTCCACTGAATTAGTCCCTTGATTTATACTGTAACATCCCACTCTGGCGCACTGAGAACACTTATTATTGAGGACACTTGCTCGCAAGTGATCTGGACCCTTTTTGATGTTAGACCTTTTGTATATGATTATAATGTGATTGACAGATGACGTGATGTGTTATTATTTGATGTAGACAGGTGCTATTGACTCAGTTTTATTAAGTGTGCAGGGTTTTTGACCTTGAGGATGCAGAGGCATTGGTAGAACCCCCTTGGACTCCGGACTGAGTCAGGGAGTGTGCTTTTGGGTTGATATGTTTATTATGATGTTCCATTTGATTGATGATTTGATGTTGACATTTCTGACATGATTATCGGTGATGCAGGCTGACGATAGCTTGAAGACTTGACTCACATATGGAGTAAAGGGGCCACACACGATTGCAAAGAGGTTGAGGGAGAGAGGTGGACAACAGCCCTGCCACCGCCTGCTAGCACTCCCGCCGTGGCTTGAACTGTAGGTTAACGATTACCTAGTTCGAGAGGACCCACGATGCTGTGAGGGCCGACTGCGACAGTCGCTCACGATGATTCTAAGGGGTGTGCAATAAGGCGGGGGCCTTATTCCTTAGATCCCTTAGTCTCCTACTAGTTCACCTGGCGGAGTATTGACTCCAGAGGTTATAGAGGTCTACCAATCAGTTCAGTCTGCAAGTGGCACCCTTGGAGCACGTGGTGCATCCTGAAGGGCACGTCGCACAGAAGAAACTTAGTCGGCGAGTGGCACCCTTGGAGCACGTGGTGCATCCTGAAGGGCACGTCGCCAAAAGGAATTCCAGAGGCGAGTGGCACCCTT
>ML838387.1:3230-21628 GCA_009831015.1 Picea engelmannii | reverse complement strand
TAAATGGGCGGTCAACACCGCTCATCTATCCCATTACACTTGTCTGGGCACTGGGTTGACTTATTATTTGAGGATTGCACCTTACCTCGTGGGAAGAAGGGGCTAAAGGCCTAGAAGGTAAAAGCAAGCTGGCAAAAGATAAACGCCTAGAATAAAAAACCTCGAGATGCTTTGCCCAGGGATCCCGAGAAAGCAATAAAAGGCTTCTCAGCAAGAAACATGAGGGACCCAATAAAATAATAAAACAAGACCTAGTCAGAGGATGGGGGGTCTCATCACGAGCTAGCCCATTAGGTCCATGAGTGCCTAGCAGTATGACACTACTAGCAGCTGGTTACCACGCCAGGGTAGTGACTCTTGGTTGCATGGCCAAGAGAAAGTGGGTCTCATCATGAGCTAGCCTTATCATTTCTGTGAAAGTACTTGTGGGTAACGCTGCCACCACTGATCACCACGCTAGGGCAGTGTCCCCTGATTAGCTTCTTGAAGAAAAAACAATAAAGAATAAAGAATAAAAGGCATAAATGGGCTTGGAAAAAATTGCATCCAGGACAGGCGCGACTCGCCTTCTACAAAGGCACCCACAGGTAAAGCTTTGCATCCCCTGCTCTCATTGCACCCACTTGCCTGAACATCCCTTATCCACATCACCCACTTACATGGCTCAGATGAAGTCTCTTCTAGAAACTTTCCTCTTCTAGTGGACACTAGCCCAATAAGGCGCCCTGTCACTTTACCCAAACTTGTATTGCAGGCTTGTATAATGTCTTTGAGCTTTTAACTGGGGTAATAGGGGTTTTATGCACATGTTTAATAATCTTGATGATGAGATGTGATTGACATTGCTATGATCCCTGTGACTTATGAGCCCATGGAGGGCGTAGCTGTTGATGTGCAGGATCATGCCTGACGGACAGGTACCATGTTGGACAGGTACACATGGGGAGATGATCAGTTCGGACCTCCATGGGGCTGAAGAGCCCACCAGATGGATGCTGAGACCCCATCAGGGGGCAGAGACAGGACATAGGGGTTTGCATATGAGAACAGGAGGACGTCTTGCAGAGGCACCCCGACAGAGCTTGACCTAGGGGGGTTGTGCCCTTTTCAGTGAAACGTTGGCCTTGGAAGGCCTAGGATGTCACCCATGATGATCATGACGTCATCCAGCCTTGTGGACGTCTTGGGAGGCAGATTTGGCAGTGTTGGCACATGTGGCAGGTTGGAGAAGCCCAAGGAGGGCTAACGTTTTGCTCCAGGATGCCGCATTTTCCCTAGAAGGGGCTAACGTCATCCCAAAAGGGGCATGACGTCTCTCTTTAGCTTGATTAGGGTTTAATTTTAAACATTTAATGTAAAACAATACGATTTTTAGTATTTTGGCCTTGTCGATCTTTTTCATGACTTAAAATGTAAAATTAGGTCATGGTATTGTATAAATTGAGGGGTTTTACCTTCATTTTTTCATCATCTCTTACTCACCACTTGGTGAGGTCTGAAATTTGCGCCCTCTCTTGGGTTATTGGCTGAAATTGTGAGGCACACTTGTTGAAGGAAGACATTTTTGGACTTATATTGGCATTTCTCTTGGTGGAAGGTGTTACAACTAGGGTTTGCTACTTGATTTTCTTGGTAAAATGTAAGTAAATTTCTGCAAAACTTCTTGATTGAATGGTTGTAGTTTTATTTCTCTTGCATTTATGGTTATAATTCTCTGAATAAACCCTAGGTGACAAGCACACATAATTGGTCCTTGTCTCATGTCCCCATCAAAATTTCTAGCCATTTTTTTGTTGTTGATTGAGATAGAGCCTTGCCTTAGCAACACTCTAGTCTCTCTCTAGCCCTTATTTGAAGAGAGAAAGAGCCTAGCCGTAGCTACACTCTTTTCCACCTCTTCCTTTGCTAGCCGTTTTATTCTCTGAGCTAAGAAGGAGAAGACGTCTCAAGGCCTAGTTCCCCTACACCTTGAAGAGTTGTTTTTCCCCTAGGGTTTGCTGGTAAAGCCTTGCCATAGCAACACGTTGCCTGCAAATCTTCTTGTCTTGGTTTTATGCTATCCTCTAAGCTAGCCGTTTTTCCATCAAGTTGAAGAAGGAGGAGAGAGCACTGAGGCCTAGTTCCCCTACACCAAAGTGAGCCTCTCTCCCCTTGGGTTTTGTCCTTGAGGCCTTGCCATAGCAACACTTCAAGGCTTGACCCTCCAGTCTTCATCTTTACTATCTTCCTTGATCCTTCAGCTCTTGCATCCTCCTTTTGACTCCATTAACCCTAGGAATGCATTGATCTAAGCCCAAGCTTGTGACTTTTATGATCAAAACAACTCTCAATACTTTGAACAAAACCCTAACTATTCTAACCCTAGCCTAAGACTAACCCTACTAACTATTTGTTGCCGTCATCCTTTTGTTATTATCATCATTGTGCAGTGATCGTTTTTCTTACAAGCAATTGAATGGTTATTTAAGGCATTGTTTAAATGAAGTGTTGATTAATATATTGAATGCCATTTTATTTAAGCATTTATTGAAGAAGTGATATTGTACATCATTGCTATTTTATAAACATCGACTTCGTCAATATTTATTTCTCAATTGCTTATATCTCAGATAGTCATTGATTATATGTAGTACTAACCAAGCAAGCAAGCTTGGGCATGCAGTTTTATTGTTGCTTTGTTCTCGAGCAGGGATACTTCTTGGTTATTACTTCTGGTTATCTTTATTGGCTAGAAGCCGGACTATCTGCTCGGTGGTGACTTGTGACGGGGAATTTATCTCTTGAACTTCGAACCTTTGCCTTCTCAAAACCCCAGGTCACCGGGGACGTCTCCCCTGGGACTTACCTCCATAAACAAAAAGAACCTTTCCATTGAGGTGACAGTGGGTGGGATTGGTTCAGTTAGCTAGTTTGTCCTCTTTTCATCCGTCTATTATCATAACTACAAACTGTGCGATAACAGGCTAGAGAGGGAAATGGTCTCAGGGGAGCGATAAGCCAAGTACGAGTACCTATCTCGACCCTTTGCCGAGGCAGCTAAGCCTTGGATGCGATGCAGAAAAGAGACCAGTCTGAACACTGTCTCAAGTCGGAAGGGTCGAGCCCCAAACTTTAATAGGATGATGTGATGAGGAACTGATTGCTTGCATCTACTGATGCGTTGGAGGAGAAGGTTATGGATTTTCTCCATTGATGCCCAATCAGACTCCAGTAAGGAAGGCTCCCAAATCTCTTAGCCATAGAGAACTGTGGGTTGGATAAGGGAGTCCATGAGAGACATCTTGGATGAGATGTCCTGAAAATGGTGGCGAAAACACTGTCTCTCAAGAAGGGCTTGTTGATCGCCTATTCAACTAGGGGGTCAACTCCATGTACCATGAAGATATGCATCATTAGATGCAAACAAGTCAAAGACTATTTGGTTCTATAGGGCAATTTTTGCTCTAACACACAGTTTTGTAATCGGAAATTCCGCACCCTTGCGAGGGTTAATAATTTAATAGGTCTACATGCATCATAGTTAGGTCAATTACCTTAGGATTTCTTCATTAGGAGAGTTCCTTTCGCTGCATGTTTTTTATCCTCAGGTTATTAATTTGGCCTAACCAGCCTTATTAATTTCCCTTGAGTTTTTCACTCCCACAACAATAAATCCTCCAAAGTGGTGAAAGGTGTTCTAATGAAGTCATCATCTGGTAGCTAGTGTTTAAGAATGATGTAAATGACCATGTAAGACAACACAAAAAGTTTCGTGATTTTTAGTCGAGTCTAGATAAGTTTTTTTTAATTAATTAATTTTTCCTAAAATTGGGAATTAAATTAATTAATTATGGGTAATTAATGTAAAACTTAGGTCCTTGGGCTTTTGATAGGGGTATTTGTACTCAAAAGAAATGGAATGAGACCCCCTACACCCTTGGACCAAGTTTCAACTCAGTCGGACAAGTTTTGCTAGGGTTTTGTCCACATAGGAGTCTTAGTCAGATAAAAGCAATTTTAATTGCTAAACCCAAGACATGAGAAAATGTCAATTTTGTAATAAATGACCAAATAAAGTGAAGTAAATGTGACAAATGGTAGAGAGAGACTCCCTAACCTACCTGTTGCCGTCCTTATACACACTTTCAAACGTGAGCTAAATCCTACTCACTTAGTGTGTACTTGGAGGCACAATGCCTAGGTTCAAAGTCCACGTTGTCACTTTGACTTGAACCTCTTTTGTCTAGGCTAACTCCTAGGGAAGCCAATGGGGGTAGACCCTAGTTACTAGATGAGATTAATGTTTAATTTCTAGGAGTTGGTTTTAATTGGTTAAATGGTTAGGGGGAATCTAGCCTATGATGTCAAGCAACAATGCAAGATGCAACGATTAAGTATGAACAATCAGACCTTTCCTAGGACAACTAAGACTAGTGCCTAAGATTGGGCAAGGGGTCAACTAGATTAAGGGGAGTTTAATTACAAAGTAGTTACAAGTTACAAATATTGCAACAAGATAGATACAAATCATTATAAAGATACATAAAGAATATCTAAGATACAACAAGATAGACTAAACCAAGTACAATAGATACAAGATACACAATATACTAACAAAGAGCTTGCATGTGCAGGAAATAAAGATATTCAAGACAAGGATGACCATCAACACATCAAGCCAAGCATGCTCATAATAACACTTACTCTATTGGACTACTTATCAATGGCATACAAGACGCAAATCACTCAAGACCCAGTCAAGAGAGTGCCTCCAGGTGGATATGCAACTTCTTGAAAGATCACACCATAAACACGGGAACAATGATAAAGATGAAAAGCTTGAAAAGTAAAGTGCTCCAGATGAAAGATGTAACCACTTAGATAACTATCCCACAACACATAAAATGACTTGCATGTAAAATAAAGATAATGAGATTAGTGTGCTTGCAAGTGTAAAATTAAATTGCCAGTGTTGTAGACCAAGGATTAAATTAGGTGGTTAAGTGAGATTTATTTTGATCCTATCAAAGTGTCAACCTAATACTTTCCTTCCCCAATTATCAAGTGACTGTTGGGTGCTCAAGAAGTTAGGCAACGAGGCCCACCCTAGCTCCACAGGTCAGTCCTAAGATCAGAGTACTCCTGGAAAGGATGTCGTGTGCTGTGAGACCGTCCCCGGCCTAGCACCTTCTGTTGCCTTCCTCCGACCTCGTTTTAAATAGCGAAAATGGTTGGTAATGGTGTCCTATTAAGTCTAATAAATTAATTATTAAACCTATGAGCTAAGTGTTGAAGTGTGTTTGAGTGCTTATAGCTTGCTCAAGAAATGCCGAAACTGAAAATGAAAGGTTGTGAAGGCTGAAGCCCTTAAACAATGAGATTGCAAGTTAACTTTAATTTCTGGAAAAGGGACTAGGGGGACCCAAAACCGAAATTAAGAGTTAAATTCTTAGATTGTGAGATTATCGCATGTAAAGTGAAAGAGCTGTAACTTGTGAAATTGAAATGCGATTAATTTTAAAGCTTTTAAGAAACCCAAGTGTTTGCATGCATGTGTGTAAGATAAAGATTTAAGAAATAAGTGACTTGCATGCAACTGAAAATAAAGATTTAATCTAAGCCTCCATAGGCTCTAAGCAAGCATTTAGATGTGAGATCTACTCTAGATTATTTTAGCTTTAAGCATGCATGTAAGAAATCACAACTGAACTAGCTAAACTAAGCAAGGAAAATAGAAAATAAACTAAGCTAATGACTTGGAAAGTAAAAGCTGAAATGAAAGAATGCAAGCCACTTGGGTACACTCCTTTGGGCTTGCTTACAGTGATTTGGATAGAAGAGAAAGAAGAGAAAGAAGAGAAACTGTTACCACTTGGAAATGAGGTACTTGAGGGTGTGTTGTGCTTGAAATCGGGTAGCATGCACCCTTAGCCTGACGAGAACCTGCAAAAAGCAGCAAGCTATTGCTTGCTGATTTATGTTGCAACACACTCAACAAAGTCAAGGAAATTTTCTGTTTTGTAACAGAAATTTCCTTCATAATAAAACCAAAAGTATATATGAATTTGTTGACCTATCTAAGCAAGTTAGATACCAAAATCTGAATATGATAGGAGGAAGAAGAACAAAAAATGCTTATGAAGTTTTAGTGAAGATGAGGGTAAATCCTTGCTCGGATCTATCCCAACAACTCCTTTCGAGATGACCTGCAAACTCCAAGTAAATCGTGAAATAAAAGTAAACAATGGACTGCATGCATAAATAATACAACAAAGTTAGTATTAAAAATGAATACGATGCATATAGGCTTAGCAATCATAAATTTACTAAACCTAGCCAAGCAAACATAGTTTTACTCAAGCTATTTACCCAATAACACAATAAAATTGAGATAAAAGAGCAATATCACCTCACAAATAGATGAAGCATGTAGACACAATCCAACACTCCCGATTCTTCCAAAGCAATTCTTTATTATCCAATGGAAGAGATTGGAGCAACAAAGTTGCTCCAAGCTTTTCAAGAACAAGAGAACCAAAGCAAGATGACAATAATGAGAGAGAGAGGGAGATGGAGAGAATTTGGTAGCATAACAATACTATGAAGAAATGGTGAATAATGAGGGAATGAAAGGTCTCTTAAATAGCATGAGAGGCTAAGGAGACCCCTCTTGGATCTTCAACACTTGTCAAAAATCCAAGGGAGGAGACAACTCATGGAGAACTTCAACCAATGAGGGCGTGAGCTTTTAGGTTGAGGAGAAATGGTAAGTGAGGTGAGTTGGGAGATGAGTTGGCACCACAATGAGGGTGCATTGGCTAAAGGAGAGGCCCACGCTTTCCTTCCATCTTTTATTTGGATGTTTCTACTTTCCAAGAGAGAAAGCGTGAGTCTCTAGGGAAAG
This sequence comes from Picea engelmannii, assembly GCA_009831015.1. Lineage (NCBI taxonomy): Eukaryota > Viridiplantae > Streptophyta > Pinopsida > Pinales > Pinaceae > Picea > Picea engelmannii. The sequence continues at coordinate 14,745 of ML838387.1, read as the reverse complement.
GCGTGAGGTTTAGGAAGGAGTGTGGGTGGAGTGTGTGTAACACACTCCTACAAGTGATGTGGAAGGTAGAGAGAGGGCGTATGAGTGAAAGGAGGGACCCACGCGTCTCTCAAAGGTGAGTTTCCAACTTTATGTGGGAAGGGGGACGTATTCCCCAAATGGGGGTGCAAATCCCAAGGGGGATTTAATTAAATGAGTTGGTAAATGGGTAAGTAAGGTTAGGAAAGGATTAGGAAAGGTTAGGTGGGGTCCCTCTCATCAATTGTCACTTTACTTTACCTTATTTGATTATTTATTACAAAATTTGACATTTTCCCATGTGTTGGGTTTAGCAATTAAAATCCTTTTATCTGACTAAGACTCCTAAGTGGACAAAACCCTAACAAAACTTGTCCGATTGAGTTGAAACTTGGTCCAATGGTGTAGGGGTTTTCATTACATTTCTTTTGAGTACAAATACCCCTATCAAAAGCCCAGGGACCTAGCTTTTACATTATTTCATCAGAATTAATTAATTAATTTAATTCCCAACCTTGGGAAAAATTAATTAATTAAAAAAAACCTATCTATACTCTACTAAAAATCACGAAACTTTTTGTGCTGTCTTACATGGTCATTTACATCATTCCTAAACACGAGCTACCAGAGGATGACTTCATTAGAACGCCTTTCACCACTTTGGAGGATTTATTGTTGGTGGGAGTGAAAAACTCAAGGGAAATTAATAAGGCTGGTTAGGCTAAATTAATAACTCGAGGATAAAAAACACTCAGCAAAAGGAACTCTCCTAATGAAGAAATCCTAAGGTAACTGATGTAACTATGATCTAGGCAGACCTATTACATTATTAATCCACACAGAGGTGCGGAAACTCCGTTTACAAAAATTGTGCTGGAGACAAAAATTGCCCAGTAGAACCAAAATGTCTTTGACTTGTTTGCATCTGGTGATGCACATATTCATGGTACATGGAGTTGACCCCCTAGTTGAATAGGCGGTCAACACTACCCAACCCCACTTCCTAACCTTTACACCCACATTTACCCACATTTACCCACATTTAATTAATTATCCATGGGGATTTGCTCCCCCTTCATTGGTAAATGCGTCCCCCTTCCATGTAAATGATTGGAAACTCATTTTAAATGAGTCATGAGTCCCTCCCTCCACATGTGTGCCCCTCCTTACCCACTCACGTGCCATTTAGGAGTGTGCCAACACACTCCCAACACACTCCCTCTCCTACCTCACGCTTTCCCTTGAGAGTTATGCTTTTCCTCTTGAAAAAGTGGAAACATCAATCAGTAAATTGGAATTTGCTTTGAAGGAAAGCGTGGGTCTCCTCCTTGACCAATGCGCCTCCTTCATGAAGCCAACTCACCCTTCATCTCTCCCACTTGCCATTCCTCACCCAACCTAAAAGCTCACGCTCTCATTGGTTGAATTTCCTCATGATTTGTCTCTTCCCTTGGATTTTTGAAAAGTGTTGAAGATCTAAGAGGGGTCTCCTTAGCCTCTCATGCTATTTACGAGACCTCTCACTCCCTCATTATTTACCATTCTTCACAGTATTGTTATGCTACCAAATTCTCTCCATCTCCCTCTCTCTCACATTATTGTTATGTTACTTTGGTTCTCTTGTTCTTGAAGAGCTTGAGCAACTTTGTTGCTACAACCTCTTCCATTGGATAATAAGAATTGCATTGGAGGAATCGGGAGTGTTGGATTGTGTTTACATGCTTCATCTATTTGCGAGGTGATATTGCTCTTTTATTTCAATTTTATTGTGTTATTGGGTAAATAGCTTGAGTAAAACTATGTTTGCTTGGCTAGGTTTAGTAAATTTATGATTGCTAAGCCTATATGCATTGTATTCATTTTTAATACTAACTTTGTTGTATTATTTGTGCATGCAGTCCATTGTTTACTTTTATTTCACAGTTTATTGGGAATTTGCAAGTCATCTTGAAAGGAGTTGTTGGGATAGGTTCAAGCACAAATCTATCCTCATCATCTACTAAAACTTCATAAGCATTTTCTGTTCTCCTTCTCTCTTCTTGTTCCATTCAGATTTTGGTATCTAAATTGCTTAGATATGTCAACAAATTCATATATATTTCTGGTTTTATTATGTAGGAAACTTCTATTGCAAAACAAAAAATTTCCTTGACTTTGTTGAGTGTGTTGCAACACAAATCAGCAAGCAATAACTTGCTGATTTTTGCAGGTTCTCGCCAGGCTAAGGGTACATGCTGCCCGATTTCAAGCACAACACACCCTCAAGTACCTCTTTTCCAAGTGGTAACTCTTTCCTTTTTTCTCCTTCATTCTAAACCACTGTAAGCAAGCCCAAAGCAATGTACCCAAGTGGCTTGCATTCTTTTCATTTCGTCATTGCTTTCCAAGTTTTAGTTTAGTTCATTTTTCGTCTTTATTTCATAGCTTAGCTAGATTAGTCGTGATATCTACATGCCTGCTTAAAACTAAAATAATCTAGAGTAGATCTCACATCTAAATGCTAGCTTAGAGCCCGTGGAGGCTTAGATTAAATCTCTTTTTTCAGTTGCATGCAAGTCACTTGTTTCTTTAATCTTTATCTTACACATGTGCATGCAAACTTGAGTTTCTTAAAATCTTAAAAATAATCGTCATTTACAATTTTGCAGTTATTTCTTTGTGTTTCATATGCAACAATCTCACTTAAGAATTTAATTTGCAAATCTCATCATTCAAAGGCCTCAACCTTCACAATTTTATTTTCAGTTCTCAACATTTTTTGAGCAAGCTACACGCACTCAAACGCATTTCAACACTTAGCTCATAGGTTTAATAATTAATTTATTAGACTTAATAGGACACCATTACCAACCATCTTCGCCATTTAAAACGGGGTCGGAGGAAGGCAACGAAAGGTGCTAGGCCGGGGACGGTCTCACGGCGTGCGACGTCCTTTCCGGGAGTATTCTGATCTTAGGACTGACCTGTGGAGCTAGGGTGGGCCTCGTTGCCTAACTTCTTGAGCACCCAACAGTCACTTGGTAATTGGGGGAGGAAAGTATTGGGTTGACACTTAGATAGGATTAAAATAAATCTCACCTAACTACCTAATTTAATCCTTGGTCTACAACACTGGCAATTTAATTTTACACTTGCCATAACACTGATCTCATTATCTTTATTTTACAAGCAAGCCACTTTATGTGTTGTGGAATAATTATCGTGTTGTGGAATAATTATCTAAGTGGTTACATCTCTTATCTAGAACACTTTACATTTTCACGCACTTTATATTTATTGTTGTTCCTGTAATTCATGGTGTGATCCTTCAAGAAGTTGCGTATCTACCTGGAGGCACTCTCTTGACTGGGTCTTGAGTGATTTGCGTCTTGTATGCCATTGATAAGCAGTCCAATAGAGTAAGAGCTATTGTGAGCATGCTTGGCTTGATGTGTTGATGGTCATCTTGTCTTGAATATCTTTATTTCCTGCACATGCAAGCATTTTGTTAGTATATTGTATATCTTGTATCTATTGTACTTGGTTTAGTCTATCTTGTTGTATCTTTGTATCTAGTTGTATCTATCTTGTTGTAATATTTTGTAATCTTGTAACTATCTTGTAACGAACCTCCCTTTAACTTAGTTGACCCCTTGCCCAATCTTAGGCACTAGACTTAGTTATCCTAGGAAGGACCTGACTGTTCATATTTAATTGTTGCATCCTGCACTGCTGCTTAACATCATAGGCTAGATTCCCCCTGACCATTTAACCAATTAAAACCAACTCCTAGAAATTAAACGTTAATCTCATCTAGTAACTAGGGTCTACCCCCCCTGGCTTCTGTAGGAGTTAGCCTAGACGAAAGAGGTTCAAGTCAAAGTGATAGCGTGGACTTTGAACCTAGGCATTGTGCCTCCGAGGACACACTAAGTGAGCAGGACTTAGCTCACATTTGCAAGTGCGTATAAGGATGACAACAGGGCTAAAGACCCATAGCCCTTGGAAATCCGAGGTTGGAGGGCTGGTCGCAAACTGAGACGAGGTCCCGTAAATTGTACTCCCAAGTACGTGTAGGCGTTGGTGATCTCGATCTCCTCCCCTCAGAAGAATAAATGAAGGTCTACAGACTTCTTCGACCTGTTGAAGATCATAACCTTGGTTTTACATAAAACCCGTGCATAAATTCTTGTCCGAGCTACAAACATCAACACTCCCTCTTAGCGAGGAAGGAATTCTGTACCAATCCAAGTTTGTCCCCTAATGCTTCAAACTTCCCTTTTGTTAAGGGCTTGGTCAAAATATCTACAACCTGTTGATCCGTGAGTACATATTGGAGCTTCACTGCTCCTTTTTGAATCCTGTCTCAAATGAAGTGATACCCGATCTCTTTGTGCTTGGACTTGTCTTGAAATACTGGATTCTTAGAGAGTTTGATACAACTCTGATTATCACAGTAGATCACGGTGGGATCCAACACTTGATCAAATAAACCTACAAGTAACTTGCGAAGCCAAATGGGCTCACAACTCGTTGTACTAGCTATCATATACTTTGCCTTTGTTGAGCTAAGTGCCATGGAAGTTTGCTTCCTGCTGAACCAGGATATCATCACTGATCCCAAACTAAAACAACACACTAAGGTGCTCGTCTTGTCTGCTGCACTACCTGTCCAATTTGAGTTTGTATACCCCTGCAACTTCACCTCACCATCTCCAAGATATCTCAGGCCATACTCTACCACTGTGCCTCTCAAGTATCTGAGCACATGTTTTGCTGCTACCTAATGCTCTTGCCTAGAATCCACCATGAACTGGCTCAAGGTGTTCATTGCAAAACATATATTTGGCCTAGTGTTGACCAGATACATCAAGGAACCTATTAGTTTCTTGTACAATGTGGGATCCACCATATCTGAATTTGAAGTAGTGACCTTCTTTAGTTTAGTGATCATAGGCGTGGCCATAGGTCTGCAGTCCTCCATTCATAATCTTTTCAGGATCTATACTGCATACTTACCATGTCCAAGAAAAATCTCCCCTGGTCTTTGCCAAACCTCCAACCCCAAGAAGTAATGCATCAAGCCAATGTCCTTCATCTCGAACTCAGCTGCCATATCTGTTTTGCACCTTGCTATGAGCTTCTCTAATCCTATAAGGAACATGTCATTTACATATAGCACCAAAATGAGCAGATCAACCTCAACAAATATGAAATATAAGTTGGGATCTGCTTCACTTTTGGTGAAGCCCATACTTTGCAGGTATCCACTTGCAAACATGGGACTCCTTCCCACTGATCTCAAAGCCCTGAGGCTGCTCTATGTACACCTCTTCTTAAATTGTCCCACTGAGGAAAGTTGTCTTTACGTACATCTAGTGTATCCTCTATCCCATAATGGAGACTAAGGACATCACTACTCTAATGGAAGTGTACCTGGTAAGTGGAGCGAAAGTCTCCTCGTAGTCCACTCCCTCTTTCTGGGAGAACCCTCTCGCGGCAAACCTTGCCTTGAACTTCTCAATGCTGCCATTTGCAACATGCTTGATCTTGTAGAGCCACTTGGAACTTACCACTGACTTCCCCTCCGATCTTGGCACATTGTCCCATAATCATTCTTCATGATGGGGGTGTACTCCTCCACCATGGCATCCCACCATACCTACTAGTCTGCTGCTTCCTGATAACTGGAAGACTCAGAATCTATGATGCTTCTCATCAATGCCATGTAGTTCAAAAACATTTTCGGAGGTCTGCTCTCGTCGAATGTTCTCATAAGAGCCTCAACGTACTCCTAAGCATCCCTCAATGTTTCAGTGAACCATCGAGGTCTCCTGATAGAGCTGGAAAGAGCCAATGGCTCCTCTTCACCTGAAGGCTGCCCTGAACTAGAATCCACTAGTGACCCAGGCTCAGCTTTTGGAGCTTCTTGCTCCTCGTTCTCTGTCACCGGAATAGGGTCACGAGACTTCCTAGAAGCGAAGTCCTCCTCGAACTTTACATCCCCTCTAATGAATATCTTCCTTTGATTTGGAATGCCGACCCTATAGGCCTTTGAAGTCTCACTGTATCCCACAAACAAACACTTCCTGCTTCAGGTCTCCAACCTGGTCCTGTTCTCTACAGGTACATGAATATAAACTGGACAACCAAAAATGTGAAAATGACTCACCTTTAGTTTCACACCAGTGAATGCCTCCTCTAGTGTCTTGTCCTCCAAGATTCTGTGCAGACAACTATTCTGGATGCAGATTGTTGTGTTGCATGCTTTTTCCCAAAGAAACATCGTTAAGTCTTGGTCATGAGTCATGGCCTTAGCAGCCCCTATGATGGATCGATTCTTTCGCTTTGCAACTCCATTTTGCTGTGGGTTATATGGAACAATCAACTCCCTCTTGATCCTTCCCTCCTTGCAGGAACCCTCAAACTCCTTGGAGGTATACTCTCCCCCATTGTCTGATCTCAAGACTTTGATCTTCTTCCCTGTCTGGTTCTTAACTGGGGCTTTGAACTCCTTGAACCCGCTAAAGACCTCATCGTTGGTATTTTAGAAGTAGATCCAAATTTTGCTAATGAAGGAAACATAGTGTATGCTTCCTGTGATTGATGCTACTGACATTTGTCCACAAACATCCGAATGCACTAGATCTAGGATCCCCTTAGACCTGTGCCCACTTCTTGGGAAAGCAGCCTTGGCATGCTTGCCAAGTGTGTACCCTCTGCATACACCCTCTTGCTCAATATTGAAATATGAAAGACTTGTGACTATCTCTCTCAGAATAGGAAACGCCTTGTGATGCAGGTGCCCCATCCTCTTGTGCCACAATTCACACAAGTTGTCTGTGTTATGAACTAGAACTCGAATAGGTTCGTCCTGCAACCTATATAAATTGCCTTCCCTAACCTTGATCACTTGTGTTGCTTTTGGGCTAGATTCTTTTGGCCTGATAAGAACTTGTTGGTTCTTGAACTCTACTGCATAACCCTTATCCTCCATGATTGAAACTGAAAGCAAGTTTTTCCTGAGACTTGGAACAAAAAAAACATTATCAAAGTCTAAAGAGTTACCCGATTGGAGTTAGAAGAGAAAGGTACCAACTCCTGCTACTGGATACTTGGCATCATCACCAAGTTCAACCCGAACTCTCAAATTCCTGCTTTGTTAGACTTGAAAATAACTCTTGACTTGATGTCATATGCCTAGATGCTCCACTTTCCACATACCAAACATTCCTTGGAACCGTATTGGTAGAAAGGAAAAATACCATCGAGGAATCCTTTTCAAACTTGGAGGCAAACTCACTCATTTGAGTTTCACCTGAAGGTGCTACCCGATTCTTTTGCTGCTTACATAAATAAAAATATGAGCATGCATCAATCACATAGATGGTTGGAAAATATAAACAACGAAAGAAAAATAACTTTTCAAGTACACAGGAATTTATTTCCTTCAACTCAGTTTATCATTAATGATCAGAGCTTACAAGGACACCTCAAAACTGATGTTTTCAGCCTGTTGGACACTCGTATCTACACTAGATTTGTCTGTTGGTGACTTAGATCTGCTAGATCTGCCTACTGAACACTCATATTTGCACTAGATCTGCCTGCTAGCCACTCAAATCTTCTAGATATGCCTGCTAGACACTCAGATCTGCACTAGATCCGCCTGTTGGACACTCAGATCTGCACTAGATCCGCCTGCTGGACACTCAGATTTGCTAGATCTTTGTGCTGGTCACTTAGATCTGCACTAGCTCTGCCTGCTGGTCCTCAGATATGCTAGATCTGCTTGCTAGACACTAAGATCTACACTAAATTTGCCTGCAGGACACTTAGATCTGCACGATTTGTCTGTTGGTCTCTTAGATCTGCACTAGATTTGCTTGTTGGTCCTTAGATCTGCTAGATCTACTTGGTGGACACACAGATCTGCACTAGACTTTCCTGCTAGACACTCAGATCTGCTAGACCTATCTACTGGTCACTCAGATCTACGCTAAATTTGCTTGTTCGTCCTCAGATCTGCTAGATCTATCTTTTGGTCACTCAGATCCGCACTAGATCTGCCTGCTGGACCCCAGATCTACTAGATCTGTCTATTGGTCACTCAGATTTGTTTGTTGGACCTCAGATCTGCTAGATCTATTTGCTAGTATGAATCTGGTCAAATGATATCTCTTTGATCTCTTGAATCTTCTTGGTGTACAAAATGTGTCTTTACCCTCTACCTTGACTTGCCTTTATACTTTAGTTGAAACCCTAATCTACCAGAAAAAATAGTCTCACTTTGAGATCTACGGTTGAGATTAGTCTAAATCACTAATGCATTAAAAATGCACTTTATTAGACTCAATAACTAATTAAAAGACTTTCACTTTATAAATAAAGTGAATTACAAAATAGATTTGACTTGGATGACTTCACACATGTTTGACACAAAACCTGCGTGGAAGTTCTTGTCTGAGCTACAAACATCAACATCTTTGTCTTTCCCTCTTGACTCCATTGTCCCATAATTGGATAGGCACTAGTCCCCTATCTTCCATCACCCTTTTTATTTTCATTATACTCCAAAAAAGGCAAAAATACTGATTTGCTATAGCTATCTCTTCATATCACCTTTGTGCCTCATTGTTATAGCTATAGTAATCCCAATACCTAGAGATAACCCCCTTGAGTTGGAGAAGAGCCAACCAAAAGTGAGAGGATAGGTTGCTAAGGTTATAATGGTGATCGTCTTCGTAGTCCCCCCTCGGGTTGCACCCTGTGGATTAGGGATTTTATCATTAAGTGCGAGTTGAGGAGGTAACATGTACCCACTAGAGAGATCTTAGACTTCCCATTATGTGCATTTACCATCCTTGAACAAGCGATTGGTTTTCCCTTCTCATGAAGATGGCATCCCTCATGTGTAGGACTACCAAATCTTCACAAGAAACATCAAGAGGCACTGCATTGACTTCTATTTTATCAACAAAATTTGCATTGGTAGCAAATCTATGCTTACACTGCTTGGTAACTTTTAACTCTATTTTCTTATTCACCCATCTTGAAGGGTATGGATGAGGGTGTTCATGCATACCTAAACGATGCTTACTTACCATGTCCTTTGCACTGAGGTTGGACAATGAACCAAAATCGAATAGAACATCCACCTTGTTTTGCTGTTAATCTTGATGTAGAACAATGTCATCATCTTCTTCTCCTCCTTGTGATAGACGCTACATAGGAAACTTGCCATTTAGAGGGGATGCTATATGCTATAATGACATCTCTCTATGGCCCATGTTTAACTTAAGGGGGGTTGTTAGAATTATTAGTGTAATTTGTATATATGGCCACAACTCTTGTATCATTATTACTTGTAATTATGGCTAAGGCCATATTCTTTATTCTTTAATTGTACTACTAGGTATGGTTAAGGCCGACCTAGTCAAACTTGTTTGTAGGCTCAACAAACCCTCTTGGGGTGTGTACCCTTGTTTTGTGGGCCCATAACCCCCTCTTGAAGGAATGCCTCACTTGAGTTGTGTATAGATACACAACTCAAGATCTCATTTGTATCATATCATCTTGTTATCTTCTTGATTTGAAATACCAAGCATGATAAGCCTAAGGGCATCTAAATTTGGCATTTTTCTCTTGTGATTGGTATCTTTCTCTTAGGCACACTTATGTATTTATGTTTTCAACACTTGTGCTTGGCTTTTGCACTCTCTCTCTAGTGCACTAGGCCTATCTCTCTCTACCCCACTTGTGAGGAGGCTATTTTTTAGAACTTCGATGAGATTTAGTTCCATTGGTTCTTCTCTTGACTCTTATAAATGTCAACATGTTGTCAAAGTGGGTGTGAAACTTACACTCACTTCTTTTGGCTGATTCAAATACTATTGGATAGTGGCATCATATCTTACTGTGCAGAACTAGGCTTTTCTTCTAAGGGTTCTCTAAGTATAAACTCTATTGGTTTGGATCTTATAATGGTCTTGTAGCACATAATGGATCCATCTTATAGCATCTGGTTATGGAATTTGCAATTGGTCTTCCTCCACTTCACATGAATGGATTGCCTATTGTGGAGCTATCACAGATATAACAAAGCACCAACTCCTCCTCTTTGATTATCAACATCATCATAGTGGTAAGAAAGTGATTATTGGTGATAACTCAACTCTACTCATTTAGGATGTGGCGATGTTTTCATTGACATCACCGAATTTTGGGAAGTCCTTCATGTTCTAAGAGTGGGGCCCAATTTTCTTTCTATCTATTGTTATTCACACCAATAAAATGATTGAATTTTGGCCATATCAATGGGTACTAAAATACGTTGATGATGGTTTTAAAGTGGTTGCCTCGGATATTGTGATCAATTCGACCATATGTACAAGTTGGTGAGGCCTAGTTCTCTTTCAACATGAAAGCGTGGTTCTCCTTCAACATGGAAATGATTTGTTGCTATGCTGGCTAATGTCAACAATACTAGTAGGTTGTGGCATCAACTTTTGGGTCATAAAACTTTGGGTCCTTGTGACATATGCGTCGTTTGCAGATTGTTGAAGACCTTCCACAGAGAACCACCTAGTGGTGTCTATGAAGGATGTATTCTGGGGGAACATCATCAAGAGTCCTTTCCTTGAAGAGAGACATGTGTCTCAACCTCTCGCAATGGTTTATAGTGACATTTGCAGGTCTATGAACACTCAATCTCTTGTGGGAGTTAAATGCTTCCTTACTTATGTTTTTTCCCATCTTGCTTGGATATATACTGTTCAATCCAAGGATGATATTTTTGGAAAATTCAAGGATTTCAGACTATTAGTGGAGAATTAAGCCGTGACAAAGATCAAGTCTTAGGTTTGGTCATGGAGAAGTTTATACTAGTAGTGCTTTCCGACTCTTAAAGATCATGGGATCTCTTGGCATGAGACTCTTTTAAAGGAAGATGGAGTAGTTATTCTGAAGAATAAAGCTATTTTGGAAATGTCTCAATGTATGCTTGAAGGCAAGAAAATGGAACTAAATTTATGGGGAGAAGCAATTTTTTGTGGAACTCGCATCATTAATTGGTTTTCCACTTGTGCAATTCGAGGTATGTATGATTCCATATGAGAAATGGTATGGCTCCAAACCCTTAGTTTCGCGTTTTAGAAATGGTATGATTCCATATGAGTGCATGGGCCCTATTATCCCCATTTTGTGGATAGCTAAGGAGATTGTCTCGAGGCCCTCAAGTTGCAGATATGGAGTGCCAAGAGACTACATGATCAACAATGTCCTTTGGCACAGATGGAGACCCTTCTCACCACCACAAAGGTCGCAGATTTCCAGATGGCATCCACTACATCAGCTGGCTTCCGGAAGGCAGTCGACCTTGCTCCATGAGGTACAAGTCAGTATTATGGTGAGCATCATTTCAATATTTAAGGCATTTAAGTATGTTGTATCTTAGATTGCTCTAGATTTCATGATATATGCTTGGACATTATGCCTTTTGCCCTGCTTCACCTTGGTG
>ML838386.1:0-28466 GCA_009831015.1 Picea engelmannii | reverse complement strand
TGAAAGAAACCCTCATGGGAAGGTGGTTTGTGAGTCCAGTCCCCCATCCTCTATCTGAACCTCGGGGACCTCCATCATCGACCTCTTTGTTTTGATTCCTTGTCACGCACCCTGAAACCAGTGAAAACCGAGGGACTGATATCTGTCTCATGTGAAGTCCGAGCACCCTGTAATTGTCTAAGTTGTGTTATGTCATAACTATTGGTTGTTTCGGCCACACAGTTCCTTGACTGAGTGTGGATTGCTACCTTCGGTTGTTTCTTACTGAGCCTTGATATGTCCTAGTGTTTGACTATTATTGTTTTGGGTGTCCATACCCTTTTTCCCTATTGTTGTTGTTGTCACCCATACCTGGGTATAGATGAGTCAAATATTGGTTGAAGAGGTAGGTTGTCATTCCTTTGAGAAACTCTCCCAGGTGAGAGAGTTTGCTGGGAAGTGAGTTCTCCTGGAAATGAGTCTCCTAGCAGCTGTAGTACTTTGATACTTTTGGTCCACCCTGTTGTTGATGACCAAGGTAATGGAGGTGTACTAGCCGATGGACTTGTATTAGTGAAGGTGTACCCTCCCGGGGTGGACCAAGCATGTGGGGAATGAGGGTATGTGGTTTGTGGGCATCAGTGGCTCCTAAGATAAAAAATCCTTCCTATTGCTTTGTGAAACTTCCTTTTTGTCCTTGCAAAGCCTAGAATTCCCTTTCCCGGTGGAGTTTAGTCCTAGCTCAGGGGTGACCTGTTGTTGAGAGTGATGAGCAGCGTGGTCTAAGGCTGGGAGGTTTGTGGAAGGTCTGCATGCAGTTGGTGGTGTTACTCCAGTTGAAAAGATAAGTATCATTTATGTGCTTAATTATGTATTCTATGCATGCTTTGTGATGCTTGAATGTTATTATGTATTATGTTGCATATATGAATTACTGTTGGTTCCATTGATTCTGTATGGTAGTAGTAATTATGTGTTATTGTGATTAAGCATTTTAATTTCATTAAAATGCATATATATTATATAAGTGTATATTTCATGTGGTAGAATTACCCGACCTGTTGGTGGTTGGGGATGTTACAATCCCCCTCTTTTAGAAACTTAGGATACAATTATATCCATAACTTAGAATTTACGAATATTAATATAATATTCCTTTGGGCATAAGCCCTCTTAGCTTAGCCCCTCTTCCTAGACTCTTAACCCTCCTTTCCCTTTCTAGTGGAGTTCTATCCCCCCATATCTTTTTTTCTGGTGGGTCCACAACAATGATTCATTTTATTAATGATCCAAGTGGATATTGATGGCCACCCACCTATTCCAACTGGCTCAAAACAATCTTCTGCCAATTTACTATTTTTAGCAATTTTTCGGTTCCTAAACTTTTGGGGCCATTTTGAGGGCCCAAATGAAGTTTTTTTGGAATTAAGCACCTCAATGAGAGCCCAAGGCTTTGATTGAGCCCCCAAAATTAATCTCCTTGATGACACTTTTACAACGAGCTATCGTGCACCCCAAACGAATATTGTATGCCAAAGTTACACCCCTAGGAAGTTGATACACCAAACTACCCAAAAAGGGGTCCACAAAACTGTTGGATTTTCATCTTCCAAGGTTAGGGTTTTGGATTTTATTTATGTTAAAAAGGAATTTAGAGCCTCATTTTAATAATCATCTTCTTGTGAATGTGAGTAGTCGTCACATCTCTTCTCAGAGATAATCTACAACCATTCTAGTGAGTCTTTCACTCTGTATTTCTACAATTTTGTACATTTCGCTCATTAATAGAAATTGTCTATTACTGTATCTTTTTTTTTATGGTTATATCTCTAATAAATATCTATTATATCATTGGATATCTGATATATCTCTATACATTTCTTTATTATATATCCACTCTCATTTCATGCAGAAAATAATCTGGATCAATGGTATTAGAGCAACCTACTCTTGATCGTTTTTTAGTGCAAGTCATCAACGAGTTATGAGTATACAAAATTGGGTCTCTATCTTGTCTCTCTTGAGGAAAATCACTCCTGCACGCCCAAGAAACCCTCCATGGTGGAAGAAAATAAAAACGACGAAGCAGAAGATTCTATTAATTTGTTGTTTGAGCAAGCTCTCATGCGACAAAAGGATGAAATGATGGATAATATTTCCCACATCCTTCAATGCCTATCGATAACAACAAGTGACCACTTTGGAGGCACCTCGCCTTTCAAAGTACAAGTTAATTTTGATATTCCCATATTTGAGGGACAAATAGATGCAGATGCCCTAAAAAAATGGTTAAATCTGCTAGAAGGTTATTTCTCTATTCATAATTTTTTTGGCAGGGAAAAGATCACCTTTGCACTCCTTAAGGGTCTCCCCCATGTTAAAAATTGGTGGGAAACTTACTAGGAGAAAATTTCCATAGAGGAGTCTGGAATATATGGGGTCGAGCCCACTTGGGATTTTTTTGTGGATGCAGTCAAGGAACAATATTACCCTATTGGCAACTATGACGACCAATACATGAGATGGAACAAACTGCGTCAAGAGAGAGGCCAAGCAGTGTCATAGTTCACCAATACCTTCCATACATTTTCCACCAAGCTAGGTATCAAAGACTCTGAGTGACATTTGGTTATGAAATACCATGGGGCTCTACACAGATACATCCAAACTAAAATGGATTTTATGGGAATCTCATCACTGGGTTCTACTTATTGATATGTTGTTAAAATCGAGCAGAAATTTAAGCATCAGAACAAACAAGATTTCGGGTCTGCAAATCCGCAACAACCAAAGAATGGTAAAGAAGAACCTAACAACCAGCCTTCATAAAACCAATCCAAGCCACATGAAATGAAGGGTAACAAAAAGATGAAGAAGGACACTAGAAAGTGGTGTGATTTCCACAAAATCCCCTGGCACAACACTGATGAATGTCTCTCAAAACAATCATTGGTGGTTGATATCAAAGACAAGGAGCTGAACCCTGATTATGAAACTAATGCATAGAATAATGGGGAAAGACAGATCATCGACGCAGAGCCCACTACTACTGTTGCATTTGAAACAATTCAACGAAAAGAACCAACAGATCCTAAAGAGGGGGAGTGGCTTTTTAATTCACAGATGTGGGTGAAGGAGACCCCACTACATTTTATTATTGATAGCGGAAGCTAGAAGAACCTCATCTCAACAGAGGTCATCAAACAGTTGGCATTGTCGACAACACCACACCCACAACCATACAACATCGGGTGGCTTCGCCAGGGACGAGACCTTCGTGTCAACCAACAGTGTCAATTGTCATACGAAATCCAACCCTTCAAGGATGAGGTATTATTTGATGTTTCCCCACTGGATGTATGTGATCTTCTGTTGGGCCAACCATATATGTGGAAGTGCCATGTTATTTATGAGTCTCAACCCCATAGTGTCATTGTTACTCTCGGGGGTCATCTCTATAGGATACTGGAGGTAGTTCCAACTACTGTCCCACCTAAATAGTGTCGCAAGGTAGTATCTCATACTACAAAATTCATATTCTTCACATTATACTCAAAAGGTGAACAAAAGAACACCATTGCAACCTCAGTCCAAGCACCTTTTGTCCAGCAGAATCAGGTCGAAAAGATTGAAGCAAAGTGCAAGGATTCCTTATGCACATAGTCATATCATGTAGCCAGACTGCTTAAAAAGTCCCAACCCTTCCAGCCACAGGTTTGTGACAACCTTCAACAAGCTAAGCAACACAACTTCTCCAATAAGGCAAGCAACTCATCAAGATGCAGATTCAACAAACACTTTTCCCTCTCCCCCGGGAATTCAACAAAATGGAGACCATTGCTTCCTAAGGATGGATGATTGATCTTGGTGGATATTAGTAGCCACCCACCTATTCCAACTGTCTCAAAAAAGTCTTCTAGCAATTTACTATTTTTAGCATTTTTTCGGTTCCTAAACTTTCGGGGCCATTTTGAGGACCTAAATGAACTTTTTTCAGGATCAAGCACCTAAATGAGAACCAAAAGCTCAAATTGAACCCCCAAAATGAATATCCTCGACGATACCTATCCAACGAGATATCATGTGCCCAAACAGAGATCGTATGCCAAAGTTACGCTCCCGAGAAGTTGATACACCAAACTACCCAAAACGGGGTCCACAAAACTGTTGACTTTTTATCTTCCGGGGTTAGGTTTTTGGATTTTTTTTTTTTGTTAAAAAGGAATTTAGAGCCTAATTGTAATAATAATCTTCTTTTGAATTTGATTATTTGTCACATCTCTTCTCAGAGATAAGTTGCCACCAATCTAGCGAGTCTTTCACTCTATATTTCTATAGTTTTGCACATTTCACTCATTAATATAAATTGTGTATTATTTTATCTATGTGTTTATGATTATATATCTTATAAATATCTATTATATTATTGGATATCATATATATCTCTATACATTTATTCATTATATCTCCGCTCTCATTTTGTGCCGAAAATAATCTGTATCAATTAATATCTGAGTGTGATTACATATTACAAAGATAGGCTCACTAGACTTTTAGCACCTACCTCTCCATCCTAATAACCACACAGGCACTCTAGCCTCAAAATACATATACAAAGGCACTCTAGCCCAAAATTTCCTTGCTCACCAGCCTATATGTACATTACAATTGTGGTTTTGCCTAGGGGTATTACATTCCCACCCCCCTCATTTATGCACTAGCCTCAGTGCATTATATACATATATACAATCAAAAACTTCAGAAGTATTCAAAAGCATGTGGGTACTCTACCTGCATGACAGCTTGATGCTCCCAGGTTGCATCTTTAGGACTGTAATAGTTCCACTGTGTAACATACTTATCCACCCACAGGTCGGGCTACGCCACTTCAAGCTCGCTTCTGGACTAATTTCGAGTTCTAATCAAATTTTTAATTAATAGAGATGCATGAAATATTCACATGTAGAGTTAAATATTCATGCTACAACATAAATAAATGAGACATATGTCATGCACAACAATAACCAACAAGCATGCATATCATAGATACAAATTTCTTAGATAAATAAATACACAGCGGAAGAAATACAAAAGTAAATGAAACCATAACAGAGAACACTTATCTTTGATGAAACGAATCACCAACTGAATGTAGACCAAGGATGTTCCACCCAACTATAGACACTGTTGTTCCAAGTCTCAACAATAATGTCACCCCCGAGCCAGGGCTATGAATCCACAAGGATGGTTCCAGAGTGTCACTCGGCTTCCCAAACTAGTCAGCACTCAAGATCTCACGGGATTTTTAGCACCCACAACAATACAAAGTACACCATATCTATTCTACCCAGCCTGCACAACCCAAGGGAATGGACCCCCTTATATGCCACGCAGTCGCTCAGGTTTTCCATCTCCTTCTAGGGATCCAATGCATCTGGTCAAGAAAGTCCATGCTAGGACTCTCAGGATTCGTAGCTGTGAGAAAAAATGAACACGAGCCAAAGCATCTCAGACATGCAGGCCTTAATTCATGGATGGAATACACTAGCAGTCTTTATATCCAAAAAAACCATGGCTCCTCTCCCACAATTTGTTTCCCTTTCCCAAGCCAAAATGTGAATGAGGAAAGATGAGTGGGTGAAAGAATGAGTGGAGAAAGAACAAAAAATGAAAGGTGTGTACAATGAACAATGAGTGAGTGAGTGAATGAGTGAAGAAGAAGAAACACCCACCACATACCAAAGATGGGTTTATGTAATTCTTGGAATTAAGGAACCACTTGGCATTCCCCCCAAGAAGCTCATGTAATTGTTATTCTCCATTTAAAAAAAAATGGGTAAAAAAAATATAAAATAAATACTCATCCCCTCAAGCCCCCTATCTTATGGAATCATAGCCCCCTATAACTCTTGTCCTTGTTTGTCTAGCATCTAGTGATGTATTTATTGTTAATAATGATCAAAACATTACATTTTCTAGGCACACTGCCCTCTTTCAATTGTTTGGGCACTCTCGCCTTTCATAGATTAAAAAAATTCATTATTTAATGTGGGGATGGAAACCCGGGGTGTTACAAACTGGATCTTTACCAATCATATTGATCGATTCCAGAGTATATTGATTTTCCAATCCAATATGCACACCGGGTGTACTCAGAAGTCTCCTTCTGGATCCACCTGAATTAGATTCCAATTAATTACATGATTAGTATCATGTACATACTTTTTAATCAAAGACACATGGAATACATTATGAATGCACATGGATGCAGGTAATGAAAACATGTATGCAACATGGAAAATATTTTCCAGAATCTCAAATGGCCCACAATAACATGCTTGCATCATTGAACAGTCCCCCAACTTCAAGGAACTTCTCTTGGACTTCACTTTCAAGAATACATGGTCACCCCATTTAAAATCCCTGTGAATTTTTCCCTTATCTTCATTGCTTTTATTCTTGTCTTTGGTAGCCTTTAAATTTTTCTTAATCTTCACCACATGTTATTCCATTTCCCTGAGTAACTCTGGCCCAACCATGGCTCTATCTATTGGGTTGTCCTAACTCACTAGTCGGTTGCACTTTATGCAATATAATGCCTCAAATGGGATCATATTTAAAGATGCATGATACCCATTATTATGATCAAAATCAACTAAGTGTAGACAATCTTCCCATTTTGATGGTTTATCCATCACATACACCCTTAACATATCTTCAATCGCCTAATTTACCCTCTCTATTTTCTCATCTAATTCTGGGTGATTTGTTGTGCTAAAGTTTAGATTTGTCCCAAATACTTTGACTAATCCCTTCCAAAAGTTTGATGTGAACTTGGGATCTCCATCAGACACAATTTCCTTAGACACACCATGAAGCCTAACAATTTATCTCATGTAAATATTTGAATTGTTAGTTTCCTTATGATTTACCTTCACTGACGGCTTTAGTGATTGTATCCACCACCTACATGATGGAATCATGTTGCTTCATCGTTATGGGAAGCTTGGTGATGAAATCAATTGTCACAACTTCTCAGTTCCACCCAGGAATGGGTAATAGTTGTAGCAAACCAGCTAGGTGTATGTGTTCAACCTTGACCTTTTAACATTCTAGACATCTAGCAATGCAATCAACCACCTCTTTATTCATACCTAGCCAAAAATAATTGGCTTTTGACTGCTACAATTGTCTTCTGGTAACTTGGGTGCCTAGCATAAGGCATATTATGCATCTCTCTTAGCACCATATTATTAAACTCCTGAAAATTAGGCACATAAACTATGCCTTTATACAAGAGGAGCTTCCATCCTCCCTTAGCTCATAATTTTCAATTTTCTGCTGCAAACTACCTTACTGTAATATTTCCTTTGTTTCCATGTACTACTGATCTGATTTTCCAGCTTCTAAAATTCTATCCTTCAAATCATAGTTATACATGCTAATGGTTGTAGCATGCATCTCATGTACCCTCCTGCTAAGTGCATCAACCACTTTATTGTCCTTTCCTTTGATTTATTTTATATCAAATTCATACTCACTGAGGAATTCCAACCATATAATTTTCTTGGAATTCAAGGTTGGTTGGCCAAACAAATATTTCATACCATTGTGGTCCATTCTTAACTCAAAAATTCTACCCATGAGATAGTGCCTCCACATATTCAAGGCATGCACTATGGATGCCAATTCTAAGCCATGAGTGGCATACAATATCTTGTGTTATTTCAACTTCCTTGACTCGTATCATACCACATGCCCATTTTGACTAAGAAATCCTCCAATCCCTTCCTTGCATGCATCAGTGCACACAACAAAATATTCATTTGGATCAACAATCCTCAAAATTGGCACACTTGTCAACAAGTTATGCAAATGTTGGAAACTTCTTTCACAATCAGATGTCCACTCAAACTTCACAACCTTCTTTTGCAAAGAAGTTATTGGGTTTGCAATCTTTAAGAAATCTTCAATAAATCTTTGATAGTAACCTGCAAGTCCCATGAAATATCTCACCTATGAGACATTCTTTGGTACTATCCATCCATCAACATCTCTTATCTTTTCAGGATCCATTGTTTTCCCTTCCTGTGATATGATATGCCCCAAACAATGTACCTTCCTCTGATAAAATAAGCACTTGCTCAACTTTGCATACAATTGATGCTCCCTCAATTCTTGTAGCACCATTCTCAAGTGTTGTTCATGCTCTTCTTCATACTTGGAGAAGATAAGTATGTCATCCAGGAATACAATGACAAACGTATCCCAGTAATCTCTGAATATACCATTCATCAACACCTAAAGAAAACTGGTGCATTTGTCAACCCAAATGGCATCACTGAAAATTAATGACCATATCTCATTCTGAATGTTGTCTTGCTGATATATTCTTCTTTAATCCTCACCTGATGATAGTGTGATCTGAGGTCAATCTTGGAGAATATTTTGGCATATTTCAGCTGATCAAAAATATCATCTATCCTTGGAAAATGATACTTGTTCTTCACTATCACCTTATTAAGTTGCTTGAATTCAATGCAAATCATCAAGGTACCTTCCTTCTTTTTCACAAATAATATTGGGGCACCCCAAGGTGACACACTTGGGTGTATATACCCCTTATTCAAAATCTCCTCACGTTGCATTTGTAATTCCTTTAACTCTAGTGTACTCATCCTATAAGGAGTCTTGGATACTGGGGTTTCTCCACGCATCAGATTAATAGATAAATCAATATATCCTTTTGGTGGCAACCCCGATATTTCTCTAAATATATCTTCAAACTCTTTTAGGACAACAAAGTATTCAATGTTTGACACATTATCCCTAGGTGTCTCTTCCATATGAGTGAAAAATACTTTTCATCCTTTCCTGAAGCTCTTCTTCATTTGCAAGGCTAAAACTTCTTTGATAGTTATTGCCCTTGGAGTACCTTTAACTGTCCTGAAATTACCCTCCTCATCTAAGAAAGTAAATGCCTTATTATAACATTCTAGGACAACATGATGCATGTCCAACCAATCCATCTGAATTAGGAAATCATATGAACCTAATGGTATGATATTCAAATTTTCCTTTGTGCTCATTCCATTCATGTCCATTGGACATTCTTTAACCATCTCATTAATTCTTCTTTTAGGTCCTGTAGCTAGTTTCACCAACCAATATTTCCCAGGATTTCTTCTTGTCAAATGAAACCTTTCCACCATCTTAGATCTAGATAATTGTGACTAGCTCCTGAATCAATTAAAATATCAATGGGTTGGTCATTGATGTTAACTTCCACCTCAATCATATGAAATTGAAACTCAACTTGCTTGTTCTCCAGGGATGCATAGATCCTTGGCATGCTTTTCCCCATGTCCTCAACTGTATCAACCTATTGTACATTGTGAACAATCCTCACTTTTTCACTTCTATGAGGGAAATATATGTACATGTGATCTCCCTCAAAACCCAAACATTTAATAGGGTGCTACCTTGGTCTTTGCCCCATTGTTTCTGTCATTCTAGGTTCCTTGAAAGCTAATTGTCTCTGAGAATTATTTTTTAAGAATGGTGGCTTGGTCCCCTTCTTCTTCTACTCCATCTTGCTTTTCTTCTTGTCTTCCCAAGCCTTTTGCAAAGTTTGTCTTCCTTTATGCTGATCATAGTGACACTTATCTCTCCTAATGTTTTCCTCTAGTGTCTTGGGATCATCATACTATATCTTATCACTGAAAATTGACGCCATCCCACTCAAGTATCTTTGAATCTTGACCCGTTCATCCTTGATGAAGTCAACACATTTCAACAGCTCTAAAAATATTCTTTCATACTCATCCATGGTCATACTCCCAATCTTGAGTTCAAAGAACTCCTTCATCTTCCTATCATAATAACTATTGGTCAAGTACTTCTTTTGGAAATACCTTTTGAACTCCTTCCGATTAACCTTATTCTCATCAATGTGTTGCACTTGTACAAACTAGTCCCAAAACATTAATTTTTTTCCCTTGAGTTGGTAGATGGAAATCCTTCCTTCGGTTTGTGAGGAGTAATTATGCAAATGAAAGTATTTCCTCATCCCCAATATACATGTCTCGACATATTCATATTTCTTATGCTCACCATCAAAGGTGAGAGGCTTGATCTTATTCATTTCTCCTTGTAGTCCATCTACTCCCGACCTCCTCTTATGCTTTTTGACAGAAGCTGGACTTGAACTACTTTGTTCTCTTTTAACTAAATATATTGGTGAGTGATGATGATGCTTGTAAACACTTCTGGACACTTGTATTTTACCATGAGATATGTTTCTCTTTTATTCTCTTGAGTATATTCCCTTATCCACCTTCTTCTCTATTCTATCCAAGATTTGAAATAACCTGATGTTGATGCCATATTGATGTTCTCTGGATTTCATAAGCCTATAATTATCATCCTTATAGCTTTGAACATCTTTTTGAAGACTCTTTATACTTTCCACTAAATTCATTATTTCCTCCTTGCCTTCTCCATGCCCATTTGAATATGTCTCTGCTTTACCCATGCTGACACACAACCCCCTGAATTCACCTTCATGGTTGTATGTACTATGTGAATATTCCATGCTTATGGTATCTATTTTTATTGTATTCTATTTTATTTTCAATTAACTCTGCCAAATGTGCATGAAATGGGATTCTTTAGACTATAATGGTTTTAATAAATTTATCAATTTATGCACCATTCTTCCCTTTAAATATATTAGAAATAGTATTTATATTTTCCTGTGAATTGTATATCTCAATTCACATTTATAGGTGAATAATTGGACTCCTCTTTCCAATACCTTTCCAACGACTACTTCATTTCTCAATTCTGAGTTATGAGTACAAAGTTATGGTCATTTAATTAGTACCCACTTACTCCTTCTACTCACCCTTCAACCAAGTGCAATTTCTAGTTGTGCCCATGCATCTTTGTACCTAATCCTTTGTAGTTTTTATAGGATATCAACTAGGCTCCTAAATGACTATGTTTTGAACATTTTTTTCAAGTTTCACCTTCATCTGAGCTGCAGGCTACTAGATACAACCTGTTGAAGTTTTGTTCAATTTATCATTTTAGTCTTGAATGCTACAGGAGCCTTCTATGTCCTCCTGTGCATTTTTAGGTGCATAGAATATTATGTTAACTCCATAGTTGTCTTCTATGGCTCAATATATTTTTGTATACTGCTCATGTTCCCCAATAATATTCTTCATTGTTTGGCACGTAACTCCTTCATCCAGGCTTCGTTTGACAAACATTTTATATCATTAGAAATATCTCTTCGAGATTTATCATTTTATATGGAAAAACTATATGTATTTGAAGGATCTTTTGGAAGGACATACAATTTTTTACAAATTTGATTTAAAAAAAATTGTTGTTTAGGCCTCCGAAAATGGCTTGCAAAACATAACCTAGAAAACACTTAATTTTTTGAGAAAAATTCACTATTTTTTGTAAATTTTGGGTGACTTATGTGGTGTCCCAAGTCTAACTGGAACCTCTAGGTGGTGCCATTTCATCCCCTGCACACCTAATCTTTCCCTGTTATCTGCCCTCACTTTTTATCCTCCTTTTTCCCCCTTCCTTACCTTTGTTGGCACACACACTATTTTAATTTTTGGGCCCAACATTTATGTTTCCACATGGAACCTACTCATTAGTCGTCGGTATGGGCAGGTCCCATCTCGCACCAATTCCTTGGTTCACACAGCTTGCATGCCACTTTGATCCAACAACTAAGCATCGGAGGGTGTCAGCAGTGATAAATGGTCACCATCACATCATGAACCCCCTTTCCCAACCGACCGTTCACAAAGGTGGGGGGGGTCCGCAATTGATTACCTTCGGTTTTCCAACCCTATGACATGTTATCTCTTGGTACATTGAACCCCCCCCCCCCCCTTGGTGGTTTCCAATACCACCAAGGGAACCCCTTGCATCAGGGTTCTGTAGGTCTCAGACTCACGGTTCTGCACGTCCAACAAGTACTCTGCCACCGTGTCTCCACTTCACTTGCCCACATCAAATCTACCACCTACCACACCTGCTACTATTTCCACTATGTACCTACCACCATGGCCCTTCCACCATGGTAGTACATTCCACCCTTATACCATGTTAGCTGACACGTGCCCCCCATGTCACACTAACATCATCATATGAAAAAATTGTCAAAATCTTCCATTTTTTCCAAATTGATCGCTTTCCCAAAATGCCCAATAATACATAATTTCGAAATTTCTTTTTCGGTCCACCATTGAATCTTTGTATTTAGCTTCATATAACAAAATTCTTCCTTGTGAATACCAATTTAGCATCTGAACACGAAATTCAACATCCTTGACATCGAATTCTCCATAAATTTAATTGCAAGATTTGGGGCGTTTGCCCAATTTCGCCCTATTCTTCCTAATTATGTCAAATCCACCATTGTTGCACCGCAATTTCCAAAATTTCACTCAATTACAGGTTGATAATTCTCAATTAAAGGATGGAATTGATGATTTTTAATTCTAGGGCTCAATTCTTCCAAATATCCCATGAATTTCTCTCAAATTCACAAGAATATTTTTAAGATACTTGTTGCAAACATCCTCCGCAATTAAAAGTATGCAATTTTTGTCTTCAGCACTCTGCTAACTCGTCCCATGCAAGCTCAGTGTTGAATCTAGAGCTATAATACCACATTATAGCATCCCCATCCCCCAAGTTGGGCTAAAATTATGCCTCTAATACCATTTAATTAACAACATGCTTTGTATATGAACGTAAATGCATTGCTAACAACATATAATTTAAGTATAATTAAAACAGTAAATGCCCATAACATAAAATAGATAAATAAGCACACAATAATTAAAACAATCACATAATAGACACTTATCTATTGTAAATAAGTCACCATCTATGTGCAGACCTCAGACTTTCCTCCTAGCCATAGAGTTTGTTGCTCATAAATTCTCAGAAGCAGGTCACCCCTGAGTTGGTGCTAGAAACTCTGACAGTGAATGCTTCCTAAGCCAGACTAAGGTCCAATAATCAACATAAATACTTAGAATATCGTTTCAACCCAATAACCATCCTACATCCTCTCATTCCCCATATCTTATCCCACCCTAGGAAGTGGGCTCCTTCTCTTCTCAACAATCCTTCGTTTGCCCCACTTCCCTTCTAGGGCTTCAACAATAGACTAGATAGGAAGTCTCGGAGCTGTGTAGTTGTAGTCTGGAACACAGGGAATACAATTCCCAACAGTTCTCTCACCTGGAGACAATGCTCACGGGCCTAACAACTCGCCTCTTCAGCTAAAATTACTCAAATTACTGGTTGAAAATAGCTCCAAAGCTTCCCAAGTATAGGTATGGTTGATGGATGCAGAGTGTATGTATGGAAAGAGTGGACGATGGAATAATGAGAGAGTGATGGTAATAATGATAGAAAGTGTACTAAGTTCCCACTTTTATACGCATGTTCCCAACTTAACACTTGCCATGTTGGGAACTACCTTGGGATCCACTTGTGGTACATTCCCCCACTTTTAGAAACTTAGGATATACTTATATCCATGACTTAGACTTTAGGAATATTAATACAATATTCCTTTGGGATTAATCCCTCTTAGCTTAGCCCCTCTTCCTATACTCTTAGCCCCTCTTTCCCTTTATAGTGGAGTTATAGACCCCCCAACTCTTTTTATCTAGTGGGTCTGCAGCAGTGATGCATTTCATTAATATTTGAGTGTGATTATATATTACAAAGATAGGTTCACTGGCCTTTTAGCATTTGTCTCTCCAGCGTAATAACCACATGGGAACTCTGGCCCAAAATGTCTTGACTCACCAACCTATATGTACATTACAATTAGGGTTCAACCTATGGGTATTATATTCCCTAAGGAATTTTCCACAGGGAAAGATATGGAAGATGAAGATATTGATAATACCAAACCTATCTATGATGATACCAAAGGCTTCATTGATATGGAAACCTCACTTAAGTGGGGTGAAGTGTATCATATGTTCAATAATCAGATGCTCTTGCAGTTTCCTAAATATGATCCAAATCTCAACACATATAGGAACATCAGAAGGTCCATATTATACAAGGTTGCATCCCATGCAGTGATATTTCCCTGCAGTAAAGTCATTTTGTGGATCATAAAACATGCCAATATGGATAGTATGTATATATTGAACACCAAAGGTCACCCAATCTCCTCTTTCTAGGCTTCAATGATTGCCTCCTGCTATCATCTAGATGAAGGAGAAAAGACATTAAACAATAACTTGGTAAATAATTTATTTCACAACTCCAAATATCTTCTAAAGAGCTAGTACAAGCCAAGAAAGTTGTTCAAGATCAAGCCATCTAATGAATTCCCTATGAATTTGCATACCACACCAATATGCAATAAAAATTTTGTGCAGGATTTATGGGGAACTTGATGCCTAGAAATTCAAGATATCATGGGTACCTCTCCTATACTATATAATAGCCTTTGGTTCAACATTCAACTTGGCTAATATATTATCCTCTACTTTGGAGGAAGCACTTGTTGTAGTAAATCACATGGCTCTAGAAATTTTTCCAAGCTTCCACATGTCATCATATCTCCTTGACATGATGTGTGTAGTTCATGCTTATCCTCAGATGGGATGGGCATGGAAATTTAGACACCCCCCAATTCACATATATTTCAAAGTGTTGTCGAAGAACAAATATCGCTTCAAATATTAGAAGATATATGAGAATTTCTTGATTCCCCTCTATCAGCTCATATTTTTATTCACCTGCACCATGCATGATGGATAAGGCTAAGGCCATTGTAAATATGGTAGGTGATTGGTACCTCCTTTAATATTGCACATATATCATAGTATATGGTGCTACTAAAGCTCCCCATTTTCTCCTAAAGTTTGTCCCAAACAGGTTGGTGTTGCAATAAATTGCTTATCAGTCAATGATAATGGGTGGGCTCAACACTCTAAAGGGATAAAAAGTCTATTTAGAATCCTCTGTCACTTTGGGTCGGTTCATATTCATTCAAGGATGCCAAGGAAGTACAGGTGGAAGAAAACACATTGGCATCTTTCCACTTCAAGGAAGAGAGATTATGAAGGCATGATCATATGAATGTCATCAACACCCACTAGAGTAACTAAAAATATAGGTGGAGTTACACAACCAACATCCAGGAATAAGAAGAGATTCACTATAGAGTCATAACTTACCATGATGTAATATTCAAAAGAAGAGGCAACCCACTAAAGGGAGGTAGGGTAGAAGATGAGAAAAGGGCTAGAGAGTCTCAAAATAAAATACAAGAGGAGGAAGTAACCAAAGAAGCAACAACAACTGAGGTAGTAGCAACAACAATAGCTGAAGAAGAGAAAAAAATAAAAGAAGAATAACCTAAAGAGGAAGAAGAACTTAAGAAGAGAAAATAAAGTCGAGCACAAAAGAAAAGAAGAAGCAGCACAAGATGAAGCAATACTTGAAGTAGCATCATCAAAACAATGAAAGAAGTAGGAAGAAGAAAGAGGCACCAACATGGAACCCATCGACAAAGACATTCTAGGATCATCAATAGACATCCCTCTCATGTAAGGACATTTCCAACCAACTGAATTGGTATTGGGGACATTTACACCATCTAAAGACTAGAGGGTGGCCAATTTAAATTCTTTCATGTTTGGCAAGAATTTTGGTAAAATTATTTTGCAGAAAACCAACAAATTACCAGTATCCGAGACAATTCCTTTGCAGTGACAACCAAAGAAGAGGTAATTAAAAATTTTAGGGATGATCCTCTCTTGACCGCCTCAGACGATGTCTCTTTCATGCAAACGTTATAAAAAAAATACAAAAATATGGTGCATGAGATAGAAGATAAGGATGAAATGATAAGGGAAATGGAAGAAGAAGTGCAACGTTACAAAAGAAACCAAGATAGCCTTAAAGAATTAAATGCATGTGCAAAGGGAGTCAGAAAATAACTCCATAATATAGCAATAAATATGTACACAAGTTTGTAGGTCTTCCAATATAAGGAAACCTAGATCATGGCTAAGCTCAACAATTTCCAAACTAAGAACATGGAGTTCACTGCGATTAGGGAATGTTTAAATGAGATGAAACACTAGATAACAAAAAAATCTAGACACCCCGCTAAAGCTTCCACAAATGAAAGAATGGGAAAGTAGTCTCAACTACACCTCATTAGACAACTTCCAACAAGACGTAGAAAGGCTTGAGAAGGAGTTAAAAAATTCCCTCATTGTATGTATCAAACTCCATAAAGAATCCTTCATTTTGACTCATAAATGTTAGAGTTTAAGTTATTATTAGGTTTCTTTTCAATTCACTAGATAACCATAGCACAGATAGGATCACTGAGAAATACACAATCACAAGAGACACATCATTTATCCCTGGAAACCCTCATGGGGGAGAAAACCCAGCAAAAACTTACTTAATATAGATAGCCAATACAATGCCAAGAGAATAAACCAAACAACATAGAAAGTCCTCTCCCAAGTATGCGCCTCTCTCTCTCTTCCTTCTTCTCCAACTGTAGCTCCAAACTTGCGCTCTGATGAAAAAGTGAGTGAGTGAATAAATGAGGCGTTGGCCTCTCTTATTTATACAATCTGGTAGGTGTGAATTGAGGTGTCTTTTCACTAGCAGGGCCGACTTCTCATTCTGGGTGGTTATAACCACTTTAATATATTATGGGAGATGGCTTCTCATTTATCCTATTACAATTAGGGTTTGACCAATCTGCAAAAGGGGATTTGGTCATTTACAATACCCAACATGATCAATCCACAAAAGGGAATTGATATAATGAATAACACATCAATAATAAATAGAATACTCTTTGCAGTTACAATATTTCAACACTCCCCCTTAAAAAGAAGGGTATTTTACAACAACATCATGCAAGAGAGAGGGAAACACCATCAACAACATCTTGGAACACTGACTAGCATACCTATAAATCATCAGAATTTTTTCTCATCGTCAATATCATCATTCACAGCAGGGAGCTAGAATGGCATCATCATCCTCATCAGCATGAGGCTAAGGTAACATCATAATTATATTCAGCGTGAGGCTAAAGTAACATCATCATCTTCAGCATTAAAGATGAAATAACATCATAATCATCTCTAGCAAGGAGATAAAGTGGCATCATCATCATCTTCTTCAGCAAGAAGCTGAGGTGGCATCATCATCATCATCAACTTCAGCGAGAAGCTGAAGTGGCATCATCATCATCAACTTCAGCAAAAAGCTAAAGTGGCATCATCATCATCAACTGCATCAACATGGATTAGTGTAACACTAATACATCATCATCATCAATAACAACACAAGGTTGATACAACATCAAAACCAACAATATCACAGCACAAAGGCTGGAGCATCATCAATAACAACAACATCACAACACGAAGGCTGGAGCATCATCAGCATCAACACTAGGTTGAGAGTCTTCAGCATGAGGATGGCATCACAACACAAATCTAGCTACACAATATCATCAACACGAAGTTGGCATCACAGCACGAGGTTGGCACATCATCACAACACGAGACTGGCACATCATCACAACACGAGGTTGGCATATCATCATCATGAGGTTGGCATCACAACACTTAAGCTAGCACATCATCACAACACGAGGTTGGCATGTCATCAGCACAAGGTTGGCATCACAACACTTAAGATGGCACATCATCACAGCATGAGGCTGGCACATCATCACAGCATGAGGCTGGCATATCATCAGCACGAGGTTGGCATCACAACACTTAATTTGGCACATCATCACAACACGAGGCTGGCATATCATCAGCATGAGGCTGGAATCACAACACTTAAGCTTGCACATCATCACAACACAAGGCTGGGACATCATCACAACACAAGGCTGGCATATCATCAGCATGAATCTGGCATCACAACACTAGGCTGGCACATCATCACAGAAATTAATCTGGCATCACAACACTAGGCTGGCACATCATCACAACAATTAAGCTGGAACATCAACACAACAATTAAGCTGGCACATCAACACTACTTCCCCTTTTAAGGGAGGTCCTTTTGGACTATACCAATCTTATCTCGAAAGTGCTCAAACTTTACACGAGATAGAGGCTAGGTCAACACATCAACAACCTGTTCATCCGTGCTAACATATTGGAGTTTTATGGCTCCTCTCTACAACATATCACAAATGAAGAGATATTGGATCTCTATGTGCTTTGACTCATCATGGAACACAAGGTTATCCATCATCTTTATACAACTTTGGTTATCACATAGGATCATGGTGGCTTCCATATCAAGATCAAATAGATCTATAAACAACATCCGTAGCTATATGGCTTCACAACTGGTGGAACATGCAACAATGTAGTATGCTTATGTCATGCTCGAAGCAATGTTGAATTTATCCCTACTATGCCATGAAGTCATGGATGACCTCAGATGAAAACAACATCTTGAAGTTCTCTTTCTATCATAAACACTTCCAGCTCAATATGAATCGGTGTAGCCACTCAGTTTGAAGTCATGATCTTTAGTATAATAGAGACCAAAATCCAGTGTACCCTTAAGGTATCTCATCATATGTTTTGCAACAACAATGTGAAAACGTCTGGGTTCTACTAGATACTAACTCAAGGAAAAACATGTATCTAGCCTGGTATTCGTCAGATACATCACTGAACCAATAATCTGTTTGTTCAGGGTAGCCTCAACTAATTCTGACGAGGTATCTACCAGGATATTAAACTTCGTTTCCATGGGTGTGTTCATGGATTTACATTTCAACATGTCAAACCTCTTCATTTTAACTGCATACTTCCCTTGGTTAAGGAATATCTTATGTGTGTTCTTCCAAAGTTCAATACCTAAGAGATAATGCATTTAGATCTTTTTTCAAACTTTGTAGTGAGCTTCCTCTGCAATGTGTGATGATATTTTGTCAAGAATACATCACCTACATATAGTAGTAACATCACTAGCTCATCATTCATAACCTTGAGATAAAGGTTAGAATCAACTTTACTCTTTGGTAACTCCCAAGCTCTTCAAGAAACTGTAAATCAAGCTCTAGGAGCTTGCTTCAATACGTACAGAGCTTCCTTCAACCTGTAGACCTAAGTATTTCTATCTTCAATCTTCAAACCAAATTTTCACTTTTACATTGTATCAATCTGGTACACTTTCTCATCTACAACTCAATCTGCACAAATATGTGCTAGCTCTATGTGATTTCTACAAAGCACTATCTGTCTCATTGTCTGGGAGTATGTCCTCTACTCTCTCTACAATTGTTCCTTCTGGAATTTGGGACTCTCCACCTGCAGCTGCTTTGAGGCTGAGAATGACCGCTTCATCCTTACTATGGATGCTAAAATCTGAGAGTAACTCCTCTTATTCTATCACGGCAACAACTTCATCTGAAACTGAGAGTGGCTCAGTAATTGATATTGAAGCTAGCTCTTCTTCTTTCATGGAGGTAACTTTATCTTTCATT
Source organism: Picea engelmannii (assembly GCA_009831015.1). Taxonomy (NCBI): domain Eukaryota; kingdom Viridiplantae; phylum Streptophyta; class Pinopsida; order Pinales; family Pinaceae; genus Picea; species Picea engelmannii. Next base: position 8,914 of record ML838386.1, on the reverse strand, counting down.
GTAGTCATGTATCCATCACCCAACTAATGTAATGCAACAAATGCCACTTGATTTTAAATATGAGGATTTCTCCCCCCTGCATCTCATACTATATATGTTATGGTTGTCTTCATAAATACTGGAACTATTACTTCAAGAACTAGAGTAAGTGTCTCGTCATAGTATTCTCCCTCTTGCTGGGAGAATCCTCTAGACACACATCAGGGTTTGTACATCTACAACATGCTTGATCTGTATAGATCAATCTTGGATGTCAATACTAACTTCTCTTCTAGTCTCATGGAATAATTCATATCCTAGTCTTTCTGACTGGCTTTCTTCTCTGTTACTGAAACAAGGGAATCTTCCCAGGAGATTTCATATCTCCTATAAATTTCTGAAGCTATGATCTAGTCTTCTCACTGCATCTGTCTCCCAGTCCTGTAAGTTGTCTCTTCATCTGATCATTTATGAGATCAAGCTTACTCTTGACTTATTCTAAGTCTACAAGGACTTTATCATCTCTTACAGGGTATACTTGGTGTTGAATACCAAGTCTAAATATGAAAAATTGAGTCTGACTTCAAGTGAATTATGCTTCCTATCAAAGTGGCTTCATTCTTAGTTGAACAAGTCTACTGTGCGTTCTTGTTCTAATGTTCGTTCATCTTTGGATCCTTCTTCTCCTTACAATCAATCTTCATATGAGATACTATGAATCTCAAAAGGTATCTTCTTCTTCATATTCTTGGTACATGAGTGTATATGGTCATGTACATAGTCTGCTTCATATCTCATCTAATATGTTTCCTTCTACAACCTTCACTATAGCTTCCCCAGGGTTAACAATTGTGACCTGAAACAAGGTCAACAAAAAAACAAGCAAGAATAATATCCTTTTGATAATAATATATAAAAAAAATAGCACGAATAATCATCACAGTAGCTCCTTTAGAGCTATCACTTGTGGCCTGTCTGGAGTAAAGATCAAAAGTAAGAAATACAATATGAAAAGACATCAACACTCTTATAGTGTTGTGATCAAACATTCCTCCATGGAAACCTGGAACTAACACAAGAGGTTTCTCCTAGAGGATATGTTAGTTGTATCAGGCAAATGATTACATTAAGCATTTATCTCAATATGCTCACATGCTACCAAGTATAATACTTTTCAAGGACTGTTATCTCAACTATAGTGTTTACTTGTAAAGGGGTAGTCATCAACTTGTCAAGTGAAACTTTGAATCTTATCAACTTAATTAATCAAAACTGGAACCTGGAGCCTTGTCCTCAAGAATGAGTGTGTTTCTTTTCTTCCAAGTCTCATTCACTCAAGATGACGAGTGCTTTCTTCAACCTGTCTTCTTGTACTAAGACAATATGCTATCTTGATAGAAGGTTCGGTTAGAGAATAAACTCTATGATCTCAACTTTAATCTATCTAATACTTTGACTTAGATTTTGATCAAAGGTTAGTATGATGGTCATAGCTTCAACATGCAACCTAGATCAAAATAATGTCATAAAAAATAGATGCATATTTAGAATAATCAAACCTGGGTTGCATTATTCCTCTGAATGTGTTGGATCTTGAGATCCTTCTGGATCTATGGCAAGAGATCCCTTCTCCTACAAATACCCTTTAAAGCTTAACCATTAAACATATGTGAGTACATACCTCTGATATTATTTGCAAGTAGTGGCACCATCTGGTAACAGTAGTAATAATTACCAACTTTTAAAAACTTCAAGGGTGACTGCAACTGGTACTACGGTTGATACTTCAACTAATACTACAACTGCAATTGATATTGCAAATGATTCTGAGACTACAACTGCAACTTAGGGTTTTATGAGGAAACCCTAATTTTTCAAACTTCAAATTTTGAAATTAATATAGGGGATAGATACGCTGAGCTGAGGCGAGTAAGTTGGTGCAGTTAGATTTCTGAAAATCCAAATTTTACCACCTCAAACTTGACCAACGGATTTATGGACTAGTGCTTCTAGTTTTCTGATACTTCTAGTTTTCTGGTACTTCTGGTATTTCTGGTTTTCTGGTACCGGTGAAAAACAGGGTTTCACTTTCCGAGAGATCTACCCACTGAAAAGTGCATTGAAGGTGCCAAATAATTCCTTGGGTTAGGGCACACTTTTCTATATGGTTTTGAGGCTAAAAATCTTCTTCAATAAAAATCCCTATTTTTCATGTACGACAACAGTGATGTTTTTCTTCTTCTTGTGAAAGATTATCTCTTCAGCTTAGCTTTGATACCATGTTAGAGTTTAAGATATTATTATGTTTCTTTTCAATTCACTAGATAGCCATAACATAGATAGGATCACTGAGAAATACACAATCACAAGAGACACATCATTTATCTTGGGAAACCCTCATGGGGGAGAAAACCCAACAAAAACTTCCTTAACATAGATATCCAATACAATGCCAAGTGAATAAACCAAACAATATAGAAATTCCTCTCCCAAGTATGTGCCTCTCTCTCTCTTCCTTATTCTCCAACTGTAGCTCCAAACTTGCGCTCTGATGAACAAGTGAGTGAATGAACAAATGAGGCGCCAACCTCTCTTATTTATACAATCTAGCAGGTGTGAACTGAGGTGTCTTTTCAATGGCAAGGCTGACTTCTCATTTTGGGTGATTATAATCACTTTAATATATTATGGGGGTCAAATTCTCATTTAGCCTATTACAATTAGGGTTTGACCAATCCGCAAAAGAGGATTTGGTCATTTACAATACCCAATAGGATCAATCCACAAAAGGGGATTGATCTAATGAATAATACATCAATAATAAATAGAATACTCTTTGCAGTTACAATATTTCAACAATAAAGGTCATCTACCCCAAATTGAAGAGCTAGGGAATCTAAAGTTAGACGAACGGGTGTTCTGAGAGTTAGAGAAAAACATGAGGGAAATATATGAGAGGGAGGGTCAAGACTACATCCAAAGTGATGATCGATTTGATGACCGAAAATATTGTAAAACCAACAAGAGCCTAAAACATGTTCCAAGAATTCATGGAAAACCCATCCAGAGATATGAAAATCCTCTTACGGACCTCAACAACCCACAAGGTCATCTTGGAATTCACTCTCTAGCATAGGATCATCTCTATCTCAGTACATCACAAAGTATGGTCAACTTACATAAGTGACAAAAGAAAATAAAAGACAATATTTGGAAATTCGAAATTGTTTCCCCTTGACATCATCAATTTATTTTCGTCTTGGAGTTTTTGCTAATGTTCATGTAGTTAAATATCAATATAGGATGAATACTATAGGTTTTCAATAGTTATTTTTCAAATGGGTGTTGGATAACCTACAACTTCACCCACAATGTGAAGAGAAACATCATGAATGCACACTAAGCTCAAAAATTGGCTTAAGTGCACTAGAACATGAGGYTGTTGTCTCATTATTGTGAAGATATGAAGAATGATAGAACATATATAACTTGGGACAACAATACAAAGGAGGATAATTTGGAGGATGGAGCCATAACTTTAGAGCACYTGGAGATCAAAATTTTGTTTTATGGGACTCATGACATTGATCATCTAGAAAAGATTCCACCCCAATACACTACCAATGTCAACAATAGAAGGGTCCTAGATGTCACAAATGTATCTTCACAATMTCCACTATTGCATGGGGGCCATGTAGTTGATGGTGGTTCTCATCCTAGTATTCTACAATAAATTTGTAATGTCCCCGCTATAATTMCCAATTTAATTAATGCTTAATGTAGATATAATGTATGGTCGTGGAAAAACGATGTATATGTGAATTGTATTTCTAAGTTTTAATAATAAAATGTGATACCAACTTCTAGGGGGACACAAACAGAGATGGGGGTTGAATTAATCCACAAGAGAAGGGAGGGTCTAAGAGAATTTCTAAGAGAGGGGTCCAAGCAGGAATTACCCATGTCTATTAATTCCACCCACATTCCTATATTTTATTATCATTATGTATTAAACTTCTATTTTATGATTGAGTGTCCCCAAATCCAATCATTGAATACATGTAAGAGGGTGGGTGTGAGAAGTCACATCCCATAGTTATTGGGAGCATGGGGTCTAACTACAATAATCTTGGGGAAGTGTGTGAGTCAAGCAAGCAAGACAAAGAGAGGAAAATATGTATGGGTAGTTACAATAGTTTTAGAGAACCAAATTTTTACATGAACAACAAGAAGAGAGAAGAAAACAAGATCTTGGAGTTGGAGAAATCATGGAGGGTAAATTATGGAGCATGTTGGAGTGTTTTGGAGATAAATACTGAAGAGCCGGGTTTTTAGGCCTAAAGAGTGAACTCCTATGTGTGTTTCATTATAAAAATATGTGTTTTATATTGTTTGGTGGTAGTTTTCCTGATAGTGAGTTCCCTTGAGTTTCCCAGTAGAGTGATTCCTGGTTACATATGTTAGAGAGACACTGATAAATGAATGGGATGCCTGAGAGACTGAGAGTAGTGAAGGGGCACATTCCTTGGGTTGGGTAGGTCAAGAGGAAGAGAGATGGTGAAAAATTGAGATAGTTGTGGGAGAATACTAGTGGGTTGTGGATTTTTTGAGCTGTGAGGGGACAACAAGAGACCAACCTCTTTTGTGGGTTGCTATCCCCAACTCGAGGATGACCTACTTTTGATATTTGTAACAAAATGTGTATGGTTTGGTGGAACATCCATCCCAAGTAGTTGGTTTCACTACTGAATTAAAATATAAGTGTTTTATTTGTTTATGTGTTGTATTTCTTAGTTAAATTGCTATGTGTTAACTATGTGGTTGGCAAAGATTATATACTACCATGTTGAGTTATTTGAACTACATTCATGTCATTTTTAGCATGATGTAACTGTTAGTTTTTTGGCTCGGGAGGTACTCTGCATGTTTTGTCTTGTATGTGAATGTTACCTTATGTTAACACTACTAGGCACTTAACTTTGTAATGGGTTTTTATAAAGTTGTAAAGTGGTTCTGTTATTAAAGTGACTTTTTAATAAAGTGTACCTTCTAATATTAAAGTGACTTTATTTCATAAAGTGCACTTATATAATAAAGTGAAATGTACTTTAATATTTTAAGTGATTTATTTTGTAGGGAATGAATCATGGCCCTTGATCTTGTAAAGGCAAGATTAGATATCGGCCTTTGGATTTATGGTTGGGGAAGGTGAAAAAACACTTTGGAGGGAAAAGGTCACTTTCAGATTTTATAAAAGAATGCATTGGGTAGTGTGCAAGACACAATGAGAGCATGACCTTGAGAGATTTCTGAGTAATCTTGAGAGAGGAAAGAGGGCAGTAAGGAGGGCACATTTTCCAAGAGAGCTATGGCACAAATCCCAAGGAAGGCATTTCTATTTTTAGAGTGATGTTGTTTTTTATTTGTTGGGATAGGCCATACTGTACGGATCCGTACAGGTCATACAAAAACAAATTTTGGGAACAAAAATCGAGGCACAATTTTCGAGGTAGTTTTGGGTGAATTTGATGAAGGAGGTCAGTCATACAAAAGAAGGTACAACAACCTATTCTGGGCACAATTTATGAAGTGTTGTTTTCAGCAAATCCATACAGTTGTATGGACTGTGGCATGAATTTCAAGGGAGATTGTGGTGGGACATATTTTGTGTTGTAAGTGGTTTCTCTATTGGTTAGAAATGTGTTATTGTTGCTGATATGTACTTTCCTTAAGCTGAATAATAGAATCTCTCTCTCTCATTGGATTTCCCCACATTGGGGTTTTCCCTAGAATTTGTCTAAATTTATGAGTTATTCATGGTTGGATGAATGTTTTTCATTATGTTTATTTCCGTTGCATAATTACTTAGCAATGCGTATTTCTGCTTATGGTAATTTCTAAATGTGGGTTTTAGACATTTCAGAGTTCATGCAAGACAATTATCTCTAGGTTGTTAAATGTATGACAAAATATTAGCTTGCTCATTTTTGTCATTAAATTTCTACATGGTATTAGAGCTTGGGCTCTGAGTGATAGTGAGCAGTGATATTTTTGGGCAAGTTTGAAGGGAGGGAATTTGTGATTTTTTTCCTTGAGCCGTGACAGGGAATATGGATGCATGTATTAGATTTGAGGATCGGTTGGATGGAATTTCCAACTATTTGTAGTGGAAGGTCCAGATGTCAGTTGTTCTCAAGAAGAACAAGATTTGGAACTATGTCAGTTCTGTTGTTGTGGTTCCCACAACAGATCCTGTTGCTTTGGATTTGCATGAGGTCAAGGAGGCCAAATCTCAGTGGCTTATTTTGGATGGGATGAAGGATCACCTTATCCCACACTTGGCTGAGAAGAAGATAACCAAAGAGATGTGGGATGCACTTAAGAACTTATTTGAGGCAAAGAATGAAAACATGAAGATGGCCTTGAAGGCTAAGCTGCATGATACCAAGATGGGTAAGGAGGCGAGTGTTTCTTCTTATCTTACCCGAGTAGATCAAGTAAAATATGAGTCGGCTGCGGTTGGAGAGGTCATATCAGATTCAGAGTTGGTGAGGATAGCCTTGAAAGGCTTCACCAAGGAATGGGAAGTCTCTGTGAAGTGTGTGGTGGGTCGTGAGAATCTTCCATATTGGAGCAGACTGTGGGACGATTTCACTCAGGAGGAGATCTGAGAAGGATCTCAGAGCAGTGGACTGAAGACAGATGGAGTTGATGAGAGTGTTGCTCTTACTACAGAGCAAGGATGATTTTAGGGGCGAAATTTTGCTCATGGGCGAAATTAAGGGGCCTCCAAATTTTTGTTGGGCGATTTTTTGTATTATAATGGTTTTTTAAAACTTTTTTCATTCGCCCATAGTTTATTTTAAAAGAAAAAACGTATGTAGGTTTAGCCCATGTTTTTAGGAGGGAGAGAAGAAAAACAAAATTTAGCCCGTGAAAATTGGAGCTTCAAGATTTCATTCACCCAATTCCAGGAAATATGGGAGTTTCCAGTAGAAATTCGTCCTCCCATTTGGTTTAAATCAAGGTTTAAAGTTTAATTCGCCCCCAATTTCATAGTATGGGCATTTACCATCTTTAATCTTCTATTCACCCTATTTCCAAAGAGCAAGGAGATTTATGGGAGCGATTTGTCCCTCCCATCCAATATAAATCATACAGGATCTACCAATATGTTCATTGGGTTTAATTTGAATCCTTTTGATGAATTTTCTCATCTCCAAAGGTTCTTGAGTGCCGGGCAGGTTAACACGATTGAGCTTGCAGTTTTTTAGGTTTCTCCTGAGGAACGTCGAACGGTGTGTTTCTTCTATTGTTGCAGCCTAGAATTGATTACGCAACAAGCTTACCTTCGTCGACTATCTTGAGGTAATTAATTTTTATCCCTTTGTTATTGCATTTGATGAAAATGGGAATTTTTTTTCAACACCACATCTTCCCATCATTTATTCAAATCCTCATATCACTTTGGAAATAAAGTCATTTGGCATATATCAATAGTTAAATTTCATGTGGAGGATATGATGTAGCTTCCAAATGGTTTATCAGAGCATTGTATCTTAGCTACCAGTTAATTACAAATATCTCCTCCATTATATGTTCATTGTTTGTATAATTCTTATAATAAACTAACATTTTTAAGGGTTTTCTCTTTTTATGATTTATTGTGTATGTCCAACAAATGAGCAAATTTACAAAAGAATTAAAAAGAATGCCAAATCCAACAAGTCACTTGGCACATATCAGTTGGTAAACTCATGTAGAGTTCTGAGGATATAATGCAGCATGTCACTTGGCATATACCATGTGCTTATTGATGGTTTATGTAAGGAAGGCAGGTTGGAGGAGGCTAAGAAGCTCTTCTATGAAATTCCTGGAAAAAACATTTTTCTCGTCCTATTCCAAGCCATACAATGGACCTCACCTCCAGTAGAACTCTTGAATGGGACAATTTGGGTCATCAATGTGATAAAAATGAGGACAGGAAAAATGATGAATTGTTGTGTGTTGACAAAAGAATATTGCGTACCTTTGAATCTGCAAGTGATGAAACTCTCAACCTACCACAGAAACAAGAGAAGCATAAATATTACCCTATGAATTTTGAATACTTTCCAAGGTATGATGTTGAAGGGGATGATGAGCATGGTGATGTTATGACTGACCCAGATAGTGGATACAAAATTGGGGGTCATTTGTACGACAATTTTTCTAGTGAAAATAAGCATGATGAAGACCAAATTGTAGGCCTGGTGGAAGGAACCTCAATTTATTCTTTAGATAAGATAATGTGTGAAAACAATTCTACATGTTTGTTATTCTGAAAGGCTTAAAGGTTATTCTGATATTTTTCAAGATCAGAATAAATCTTCTCAGTACTTCCCTTCATGAGGTTGTGTGGTGTATCACCAATATTATTATGTGGATAGGTGTTGGCAACCGAGAAATTTTTGGAGTTTACATTTAAAGCACCATCCTTAATAGAAATGAGGACACTGGTACCCTTGAAATATCTATCAATATTCAGAAAAAAAAAAAATATTTTTCATTTCATCAAAGACATCCATATCCCCTTCATCATCATCGGAAGGATCATCAACCAAAAGGTCATCAAAACCCATCAACCAAGTTCCACTGTTGTTTGGATCCATTTTTTAATGCAATTTGTTGGGAATAGTGCCATGCAAATTTACCTTTTGGTTGATGATCCTTCTGATAAAGGATAGGTGCAATGTAAAACAATCATTTTACCTCTAAAACTCTATAATTTGGGAYAGTCATGGAAAGATTTCTTGGACAACAAGGTGGGGGTGACAATGAGGATAGAAATAAGGTCATTGGGGCCTCTTTCAAGTCAATTAATCTCTAGATATGTAGTGGATAAAATTTGCATCAAAATGTTGTCATGTTTGTATCAAGTTTTAGATGACTCACA